>NQII01001964.1:460353-492755 GCA_002778355.1 Clitarchus hookeri | reverse complement strand
CAAAGTACGGGTTCTGAGAGTGACACAAACAGACAGTCGAGTAATGTCCAGCCGGAGCCAGGTACGAGTGGTACTAACAAAGTACGGGTTCTGAGAGTGACACAACAGACAGTCGAGTAATGTCCAGCCGGTGCCAGGTACGAGTGGTACTAGCAAAGTACGGGTTCTGAGAGTGACACAAACAGACAGTCGAGTAATGTCCAGCCGGAGCCAGGTACGAGTGGTACTAGCAAAGTACGGGTTCTGAGAGTGACACAAACAGACAGTCGAGTAATGTCCAGCCGGAGCCAGGTACGAGTGGTACTAGCAAACGGCCGCACAACGCGCAGTCTTCTACTCTCACATAAAAGGAGGAGGAGTCATGGACTCGACAATATTCTGAAGATTATTTACAAATTGGATTCATCAAGGGTGCTGATGATAAACCATTATGTGTTATTTGTTATGCGGCACTTTCAAACGAGTCGATGAAACCTTCAAAGTTGAAGAGGCACTTGGAATTAAAACACCCGGTATACAGTGAGGAGTCAATAGATTTCTTAATTAATAAAAAGAGACAATTAATAACTACCAAAAAAACTATGTCTTCGAATTTTTCTGAGGGTGCTCAATCTGAAAACCTTGTAATGGCATCTTATTAAATCTCAAAATTAATTTCTGAAACTAGTTATTCTCACACAATTGCCGAGAAATTAATAGTTTCAGCAATGAAAATAATAGCATCTCGGATATGTGATAAAAAACAGGAGAACCAAATAAATTTACTGGCTCTATCAAATAACGCAGTGAAGCGCAGGATAGTGGAGATGGCAGATAACATCGAGGAAACTGTTGTGGGTCACTTAAAAGAGAGTAATTATTTTTCCTTGCAAGTTGATGAAAGTACAGACATATCGGATAATGCTAATCGAATGTGTTTTGTAAGATACGATTTTGACAATACAAATCACGAAGAATTTATATTTTGTAAACCTCTGGCAACAAGAACAACAGCTGATGAAATATTTANTGTTTTTGACAATACAAATCACGAAGAATTTATATTTTGTAAACCTCTGGCAACAAGAACAACAGCTGATGAAATATTTAATTTGATTGATAGTTACATGAAGGACAATGGCATTGAATGGAAGAAGTGTGTGGGACTACGTAGCAACGACGGAGCATGCGCAATGGCAGGCATTGGTACTGGACTTTTACCGAGGATCAAAGCTGTAGCACCAGACTGCTTACGGGTGCATTGCAGCATCCACAGAGAGGCGTTGGCCGTCAAAAGAATGCCATTGCTTTTAACTGCAACTATGCAAGCGTGTGTGAAATTTACAAATTTTATAAAATCTCGTCTACTGAACTCAAGAATGTTATCTGCTTTATGCAAAGAAATGGGAAGTGAACATGAACATCTTTTACACTGCGAAGTGTGGTGGCTATCAAGAGGGAATGTTTAAAGAAGACTCATTGAACTGAGGGAAGAAGTTTTAATATTTAAATGTATGGGAATCCAACAAAAATTTACAATTATTACAGGAGAGCTCGTCAGTGTAGGATATGTGGTCCTTAACCCTTGAACTACGTGAGTAGCACTACTATGTAGTTTTTGGTATCCCGTATAGACAAAATTAATTTATACATTTGTAACTAAACGGGTTTATGGAAGAAATAAGCTTTAACATTTTTGGTATGAACAGAGAAAATATTATTTGTAAGATTCTGTACGCCATGTTCAAACCAAAACAGATAGACGATTCATACGGAAACTCTTAACTCCAAAATACAAAAATAAAATATTTGTAAATAGGTTAATAAGTTGCAGAATGCATAATACCAGTTCAGGCGTTGTCGCTGAGTTTCACATAGATGTGCACCATTATAGTCCTGGCTAAAATTACGTTTGCAAAGTTAAGAATCCCATTTTAGGTGACTCGTGAAACAAATATTAAACTAAAAGAAAACGTCGTTGGGCAGTAACAATGTAAAAACATTATTTAGTACCTTGCTATCAAGATTTGTTATATATCTTTTGCAGATGGCTTGCTCGANAGTAACAATGTAAAAACATTATTTAGTACCTTGCTATCAAGATTTGTTATATATCTTTTGCAGATGGCTTGCTCGATAATATGACGATATCTCAAATTTCTTACATAAAATTTCGGAAATTGAAAAAGGAAAGCGAGAGAAAACAAAAATAATAATTCTCATGAGCTTTTTTTTATTTTGGGCTTGTTAAAAAAAATACACAAGATACGTAAAATATCGACTAAATTAGCAGGTGTTAGTCTATGCCTATTTGTGTTTGTGATGTTTCATGTTATATTAACACCTTTAACATTATATTAAATTTGTTTCACATTATGAATATTTATCATTTTCAATTTTAAAATGCTACTGAAATCATGCCAGGAAAATTTAAAATATCACACTTAATTTGGTGTTCCTCGATTGCCGCAACATGGCCAACATAAATTTGTAACGTAATTGCGAGGAATAATAATATTTATTTTATGTAGTTTTTACATTACTTCAGAGTATTTAATTTTAACATTGTTCGTAGTTTTTTCCCTGCACTTTCTTAGGAAAGGCATTTATTAGTATGAAACGTCCATTTCTTATGTTTTTTTTAGGAAAGGAAACTATTTCAGACTTTCTTGAGATGTTTCGTCCAGCGCACATGTCGGCCGAGTAATACTTTAGGGCACTTCATATGCCTGAAGCATACTGAAAGGGGAGGTGGTACCCAGCGAACCGCCAAACATTATAAATAATTATAAATAAATAAAGAATACATTTTTTGCATAACTACTTTTCGTTCTAAGAGGGGACATAAAATCAAATATCACCCACCACACGTGGAAAATTTACGCGTTTATAACCCGCTACAATAGATTCCGGAAGTGTACCTACTTGAATATGTTTACGCCATACTTGTTGACGAGGAAAGAAGGATGAAGAAAGGTGTGTTTCTATTTAAATAGTAAACCGATTCGGCATATTTAGGTTCGATAAGTCACTGCGTTTCGAGAGTATCGAAAAATAGTATAAGCTTAAAATTCAAACAATAATTATTTTAATGGCACCCAATTAAAATAACACTATGTTGTACAAAAACAATTAAAATTACATCATGCACAGAACATAAAATAATTTCGAAATTCTAAACACCAAAAGTTTGAGAATTTGCCAGAGATCAATAAATCTGTGCTTTTTCCTCGTTGTCAATTTAATTACAACATAGTAAGAAAGTGCCAGTTACTTATACAAGTTACATTAAAAATACATGCAAGTTGGAAAAGGACCTCCTGGCTTCGCAATAAGTTAAAATCAAATATATATAATTGCACAATTAAAAGGATGAATTAGAATAGGGCTAAACACTACTAGTATCAGACAAAAGAACTGGCACAAAAGGAAGTCGTATTGTAGTCAGCCAATGGGGCAAGAACGCCAGTTTCGCATTAGACTAGAACCGTGTACAATATTAACTGTGGGCGAAACAATATTATTTTGGAGGGAAGGAGGGGCGGAATCCTGGAGAATTCCCCGTCTCATCAGGTTTCTTCCTGGCCCCATGAAAGTAAATTAATTTCCTTACCACGGGAAGTGATTTCCCTGCCACGGAAAGTGATTTCCCTGTCACGGAAAGTGATTTCCTCCCCGAATATAAAAATGCTTGACAATGGATGAATGGAATGAGACGAATCGTTTCCACGTACAAATTATAACAACGAAACTGGATGCATACGTCAGATGGAAAGTACTGCTGAAAAACACACGAGGCCACAGACGACTAAGCTGTATTAACTTTTCAAAACCCAGGCTTTCTTTGAAGCGCAAAATTTCATTACACCTTTGGTGTACTTAATTTCACACCGGGGACAGATTGGAGACACATAATACTGTAGTTTGTCTATAACCTTTAAATTAGTACGTACGTTTATCCCCACCAGATATTTGCCACTTTGCTAGAAAACGCGAATCTCCATAAGTCTCGAGTTAAAAAAAAAAATAGTCCTCCCCTACCTCTTCTCAACCAAAAGTTTAATTCGCACCGTGAGTATAAATATGTTTTAATTACGCCATTAAAACTTTAGTAAACAAAAGGAACCCTATTACAGTGCTCGGCAATCTAAAAATTATGTTTTTTATGAAGGCTTCTTTTTATACGAACTACTTTTTATAATTTATAGTGTATGTTAGTGTAGGTATGCCAGTTCGTATAGACGTGAAAAATATTTCCGGTTAAGCGCAAGGATATTATATATATATTCCAACACTAGTGCCACACAACCTTGAACAAACCCATACGCCGACCGGCCGGCCACATGCGTCTCCCCGCCAGCGGAATGGCGAACGTGAAGGTGAAGTGGATTATTTGCGTCATTTTTGCATTACGGCGCGCGACTTATGCTCGCGGCGCCGTCCGACCTTCGCTCGCTGACGACGTCGACAGAACACTCCGCTGCTCGTCACAGCGCTGCCTGCCGGGTAAAGGCCGCGGGAGTGTCGTGAGCCAGTGCGCACGCCGCGCGCGCCATTCCAACCACAATAACGAATCCCTAGCCGAAGTAGGAGCTCAGCCATCTTACATATACGCTGTTCACGTTTAACTGAGCACTCTATTGTGCTATTCTGTCAACGTCCCAAATCAAACATATTTAATTATGTCCTCGGAAGTGTTCACCATAGTTCAAAGCATTAATTTACGTCTAAACAGAAAAATAATCGTGAACATCAATCAAATTTCACAAACCAATAGACCTATTATTTCCTTAAATTAACGTGTGCATAGTTGTAGTGATTTTTATTGCTGTTTGTTGTATATTCAATGAGTATACAGTGGACATATAAGCCAGGTGATGTAAACACCAGGTGAAAATCACATCGTAGTGTTTATATTGATAGGTACGCGGAAAGATACGCAACCAACGAGTTGAAAGTAGAAATTCAGCAAAGCTTTCAAAAGTGCTCACTTTACCGCAAACAGTCATTAAAGAAAAAATCTATATATTGAGCAGTAAGTTTTATAATTTTAATATGATAATTTAAACTGACATTAGCATTGAGGCGTTAGGAATGCCTGCATCACCTTCGGGAATTGTTGGTTTCTATCCCTACTGGCTTCCGTTGGTTTTTTTTTTCACTCAAGTATTTTACATGCCCAGTTGTATAAGAATGGCGAACACGAAATTTCCCAATCATTGCCCGTATTTGTATTTATTTTTCATCCTACTGTCCTAATGTGCATAAGGGCGCTCGNCACGAAATTTCCCAATCATTGCCCGTATTTGTATTTATTTTTCATCCTACTGTCCTAATGTGCATAAGGGCGCTCGGAGAACTCTAGAACATTGCGGGCTGGTGGGATATGGACTAAACTGAGGTGGGACTGAATGAACATGTAATACGGATTTTACAGTAACTAACGGAACTGTCAAATATGGACATATCGTCTATAAAAATAATTGAATAGGGTTTGATTCACTGTCTATTAGGACTGAATTTTAATTATTTAATTACATCAAATTCCTTGAGGTAATTGTAAATTGTATTAACTGAATTAATTAATTGTAAACAGCATGTGATATCAATTTATTGTGAGAATTTGGTTCGAGAGAATTTTGTTTTTAGTTATTTTAAATAAAATTAGGAAACTATAATAAACTCTTTTATTTAGTTAAGACCTCCATCCCTTAACGAAACTGGTTTAACCCACTGATTTTTGAGAGAGAAATTGCAACACTGGTGTCAGATGTGGGATGGAAGCATTTTATTTAAAACAAATAAAATAATTTTATTAATGTTACAGTAGGATATTAACTAGTAGGTCAAATTCGCAAATATAATAATATGTTTAGTAATAATAGGCCAAGGAATTAATTTGAAATTTTTGGATGTTAACAGGGAAAATGTCAGCAGACACAGAAGCGCTTCGCTCTTTAAGGGAAGGGCTAAGTAGCCAAATAGGTAGTGTCAGAAAATATGTAAATAGTCAAGTAAGTAGTGTTAGTAAAAATGTAAATAGTCAAACTAATAGTGTTCAAGAAAATGTAAATAGTACAATAGATAGTGTTAGTGAATATGTAAATAGTCAAATTATTAGTATTCGTGAACTTGTAGATAAGAAAATAGACAGTGTTAGAGACAGTGTGAACGAAAATGTGGATAGAAAAATAGACAGTGTGAACGAAAATGTGGACCGAAAGATAGAAGGTGTCATCGAGTTAGTGAACAATAAAAAAGACTGTGTGGACAAGAAAATTGACAGTGTGAGGGGCAGTATGAATGAAATGATGGACAGTGTTGAGCAGGAAATGAAACAGAAAGAAAGCGCCCTCAAGAAGGAATGGCAGGAATTATTGCGGCAGCAGAGGAGAAGACATGCAGGGGCTGAGGAGAAGCAGATATCGACTCCCATCGAGCCGTCTACTGTGAACAGCAAGGAGAAGTTAATAGTTGCCGCCTATACAGCCATCTCAGGAAAATCCCACCATTTCAGCCAGGGATGGGTGACGGCGGCGTCACAATAAAGCCCGCCCCCTACGATGGACAGACACCTTGGCGCGAATACCGGCACCAGTTCGAGATTGTTGCCGCCTTGAATCGCGGGACGGAAGAGCAGTGGGCGTACTACCTGGCGGCTGTACTGAGAGGACCTGCATTGATCATATTGCAGTCGCTGCCAGAACGACATCGACTAGAATACTTGACATTAGTGTCGGCTTTGGAGCTGCAATTCGGCAACTGATACCTGCGACACGCCCACCATGCCTAATTGCGAAGCCGCATCCAACGACCAGGGTAACTACTGCACGAGCTGTGGCAGGACATCGTGAGACTATCACACCTGTCTCTGCAGGGATGCTCTAAAGAGGCCTGAAATGTCATCGCAATCGTCTTCTTCGTCGATGCTATAGCTGACACCGAGGTGCGGCAAGCTGTATGGTTGGCTGCGCATCACACCAAGCAGGATGCCTTTGCCCGAACACTGGAGTGGAGTCAGTATGGCAGGCATCAGTGCCCCGAAGTCTAGTACGGACAGTGAGGCTGAATGAAGAGGAGGATGACAGCGTCAAGAGAATGCTGAAGGACTTGCCGATGACCATAAGGGAAATCGCCTCCAGGGTACTCACTTATGGAGATTCGTCATCCCCCACCCAAACTGCAAGAATGTTCGTCATGTGGAAAGCCAGAGCACCTGAAAGCCGATTGTTGTCAGCGGCAGCAACAACAGCAGCAACCAGGAAACAGGCAGCACAGGGCAGGTGAGAGTGCAACATCTTCGGGAAACTTGTAAGCAATGGTCTTGAGTGGCAAAGGTCGGTGATTGCTGGAGAGGAGGCCCCAATGTTTTAGCAGGTGCTTTCAATGAAACAGGACTTGGATGCCATATTGGTGGAGGGGAGCCTAGATAATGTTTCTTGTCAGATGGTCTTTGACACAGGGGCGACTATAATGGTGGTAATACTGGACATTCTCGGGCCATCCCCCCAGCGATCATCCGATACGAGCATGGATAACTGATATTAAACTACAGTAACAGGTGAGACACTCCAGTCAGAGGTAAGAAAAGGGTATTCTTACAGCTCGGTAACCTTGACATAGAGTATTATATTTACATAGTAGAAATAGAGGACGAATGCATTTGGGTATTGATATATTATGTAAGTTGGGTTCCTGTATCGATACTCAACTAGGGGTGCTACAGGCTGGTAATACCGAGTTGTAAGTGTCAACACGACGAGATTTATCTTCGCCAATGAGCTGCCCAGTAGTGTGTAATCAGAAGACTGTGCCTCCTGCTTCTAGCGAAATTGTAATTCCAGGCAGATGCCAGGGAAATTTTTGTCAAGTGGTTGGATATTATTTAACCAGCCCAGAAGGGTGGCATTTTACCAGATGGTGTCATTGTAGCAAGGACTTTGATTTCTTCAAAATCAGACAATTTGCCTGTTATGATGTGTAATTTATCTGTCCATGCTATCCATCTTGAGGAGGGGGCCACAATAAGGGTTTGCAAGCAGGCGTCACAGGTAGTTCCAAATGTTACAGAAGTTTCAATACCACAAAATACCGATTGTCCTCTACCAATTGCTCTGAGAGAACTGCTGAAAATAACAATAAAAAAACCTCAACTGGCAACAGCAGAGGGCATTTTCAGAATTGCTACAGATAAATAGAGGTGCTTTCTCTTGTGAACACACTAAACTTGGTAGAACTAATGCTGCATGCCATCACATTGACACAGGGGATGCCAGGCCCATAAAGCAGCCACCAATGCGACTACCACTAGCTTCGTATGAAGTGGTTGATATGATAGAGCCATCAGTCAGTCCATGGTCTTCTCAAATTGTGCTTGTTAAAAAGAAGAATGGTTCTATTAGATTTTGTGTTGATTTCCAACAACTTAATAATGTGACCAAGAAATATTCTTACCCACTATCTCGGGTAGACGACATACTGAATAGCCTAGCAGGTTCAAAGTCGTTTTCTACTTTAGACATGAAGAGCGGATATTGGCAGTGCGAGGTAGCTCTGGAAAACAAAGAAAATACTGCCTTTTGTGTCCAAGTGAAAGAAACCTGGCAATTCAAGATTATGCCCTTTGGGCTATGCAATGCCCCTGCCACCTTAGAATGACTGATGGAGAAATTTCTACCCTTAGACATTTGTCAGGTGTACTTAGACGACATTGTGGTAACGGGAAGAACATTTGAAGAACACCTGACACGCCTAGATTCTGTATTTCAGAAAGTCGCTGCATCCAACCTGAAATTAGTTCCTAATAAATAAAACCTTTTTCCAAAAGAGAATTAATTTCTTGGGTCATATTGTGTCGACCCATGAGATTGAAATGGACCTTGAGAAGACCAGAGCAATAGAGATTGGCCTCTACCAAAGGATAAAACGGAAATGCGAAGTTTCCTGGGCATATGTGCTTACTAGAGTCGATTTGTGCCCAGGTTCACCACGATCGCCAAGCCTCAGCATGAATTTACTGAGGCATAAAGAAAATTTTATTAGACTGCTGAGTGCGAAATAGCAGTTAATAGAATAAAGGAGAATCTGATATCTCCCACAGTACTGGACTTCCCGAGTAGAGAGGGTGAATTCATTATGGATACTGATGCTAGTGATGTAGGTATCGGGGCTGTTATCTCAGATTAAGGATGGAAAGGAGAGACTATTGGAATACTTCAGTTAGATGCTGCACAAACCTGAAAGGAATTGCTTTGTGACACGCAGGGAGTTTCTGGCAGTATTTTTATGGCAGACACTTTATCCTAAGAACTGATCATGCCTCATTCTTCATAATAATGGCTGCTAAATATCAAGAACCCCGAAGGTCAAATAGCATGGTGGATACAGCACCCGCAAGAATATGACTTTAAAATATATCACATGTCTGGACGTCTTCACAGAAATGCAGATGCACTTTCCAGGAGACTATGCGAACAATTCTGTCGTCATTGTGAATGCCAGGAGAAAAAGGGTGATGTATAGTGAAAAGCAAGGAGGACAAGAATTCAAGGCCATGCATCTTGCGATGGGTCACCTACATGGGACGAAAAGGACATAAGAAATGACCCCACCTTGCATCCAATATTGGAGTGGAAGGAAACCAGGCGTCGGCCAAGATGGAAGGAGATATCCAGCCTAGGAATGACAGTCAAGGCATACTGCGCACAGTGGAATTTCCTTGTTATAAATAATGGTGTGCTTTACAGGAACTGGGAAAGTACTGATGGAAGACAAAGCAATTTACAATTGGTCCTACGAGAGTGCCGAATCCCAGAAGTACTAAGAGAACTGCACAACTTCAGCAGGTGGTCACTTCGGTGTAAATAAGACCCTTGACAGAGTTAGAATGAAATTCTATTTACTGTATTTTTGGGAGGATGTTAATAACTGGTGCCATCTCTGTGATGCATGTACCACGAGGAAGGGTCCGAGGTTTAAGGGACGAGGTTCCCTTCATAAATACAATGTTGTGGCCCCATTTAAGAGGATGGCAGTGGACATTCTCGGACCACTACCAATTACTGAGAGGGGGAATAGGTACCTTCTAGTATCACAAGACTATTTCACAAAGTGGCCCGAGGACATGCCGGTGCACTTGTAGAGCATGTTATCTCCAGGTTTGAAGTGCCACTTGAGATTCATTCTGATTAAGAGCAAAATTTTGAAGCAACTCTTTTCCGAGAAATAACGAGGATTTTAGTAATGAAGAAAACCTATATCACAGCATTACACTCTCAGTTAGATGGGATTGTCGAGAGACTAAATAGTACCCCGAAAAAGTATCTGGAGATCTTCATAGAAGACATCCAGAAATATTGGGACTTCAAGGTACTCTTTTTCCTCCTGGCATATCGCTCGGCGGTTCACGATTCTACACTAACACTAACTACTTCTAGGACTGTTTGGGAGAGAGCTCCGCCTCCCTGGCAACCTGCTGTTCGAACGTCCAGTGGAAGAAGAAGCAGTCACCCCCAGAATATGTCATTAAACTACGTTAAAAGTTAGTCGACATTCATGAGTTTGCCTGGAGGCACCTAAAAATTAAGTGACAGAATGAAAACACAATATGACCAGCAGAGAATGCCTGAAGAGACTTTTTCAAGAAGGACAGCTGGTGTGGTTGTACAACCCTCAGAGGCGGAAGGGATATTACCCAAAGCTACAGAAATGTTGGGAAGTCCTATTCAGGATCCTGAAACAGATAAATGATGTTGTCTACTGGATTTGTCGTCAGGGCTCTCGGGCGAAGCATTAGATTGCCCACATCGACCGACTGACGCTGTATGGAGGTCCTGATGTTGGAGAGTCTGTTCGGGATGGACAGACCTAAGGAGGGGGCAGTGTTACTTGCTGCAGCTTGCACCCTCTGTGAGCTCCCGTTATGCGCGGTCCGGCTCTGTGAGAGTGTGACCCACCTCGATCATCCCCTCCACCCAAGCAGACTCGCTCGCTGCCTCGTCATCATCCCCTCTCCCCCTGGGCAGCGCGTGGTATGATTGACAGCGGTAACATAGCTGGTGTCACAGACCCTCCTCCCCTCTGCTGGAGAAGCCGACAAGTGTAGAGGATGCGCAAGAATATTCTGGGAATTAGGACTCTCGGCACAATGCGGCATTTAGAGAAATTTTTGGGCGATGGCCTACGACGCTATAAATATTGTAGCGGTCCAATGGCCAGCAGTCTTTGGCGAAGGCCATCTGGCTGAGTGCGGAGTCGAAGTGAAGTGGGGAGAGGGACGGATGACGACGGGAGATTGCGAGACGACGTCGGACGAGGTGTTCGTGGGGTGAATAGACAAGAGGGCGTGAAAATTTTGTTTTTAGTTATTGTAAATAAAATTACGAAACTATGATTAACTCATTTATTTAATTAAGACCTCAATACCTCAACGAAACTGGTTTAGCACACTGACTTTTGAGAGAGAAATTGTAACAATATGTATGTATTCGAGTCGATGCCACTTGTTTATTGGCTTATATCGCATCTGCAGCAATGAGACCCCGTTTTTCTTTTTGACTTGGTTATATTTGATTGTGCTGTCCTATCGTTAGTGGTTAAACCCGTCGCCGTTGCCTCTGATTTGAAACTGGCGTGCCTGGGTACATTTTTGTGTAAAAACTCATGTTGTAATTTGTGAGAGCTTTATCTGTTGATTTCGAGGCATCACGCACTCAGCACAGAGCAGGTAACTATACAGGAGTGAAATGGCGAGGAGGTTCCTTTGATGTTCGTGGAAGACCCTTCATTTGTCCGGGCCGCCGGCTAGCGAGAGAGTTACCAGACCCTTAATGTGCGAACGGCGTTCCGGCATGTTGCTGGCCAGTGATGCAATTTTGCTGATGTGAGATTGTAGTTTGAAGAACAGGCAGTTGTTTCATCTCTTTATTCTTACGTACTCTATGGTGACAAAGTGCACTTTTCTGTTTAAAAAAAATATGGGTGTGGCTTAAGGTTTTACGTGAATATGTGTGCTTTAGCAGATAACATTTTCTTTGAGATAATTGGATGAAATTGACAAAATTGATACTTGGCTTTTATGACTTTCATCGATAGATATAGCCGAGATCTATCGTTTGGCACCAAAATCAGCGCACTAGCACATCGGTATTGTATTGTATTGGAAAAGGTTTATTAACGTCCCCCGGTGTTTTTTCCTGAATGCTTATCAGGGGACGGTTTGCAAACTACTTAATGACTTAACTTAAAATAACATATATGCCTTACCTGAGATTCGAACCCATAATCTCCCGCACCGCAGACTGGCGGCGCACCAACCGACTGCGCCACGGGAAGTCGGCTAGCTAGCACATCGGAGTTGTGAGATATTCAGGATGAGTATAAAATAATACCTCAACTCTGAAGGTCTATGATATCAAAACCAAACAACCTACAACCTTGGTTGACAAATCAAATGAACCGTGGAACTGTGAAGTGTGTTTATCGTATCTTCATAAATGTTCAATATGACCACCGCGAGCGGCCCGAACGACATCTACGCGATAATCAAACTCGTTCCACACTCTTGTCAGTATGTCCAGTGTTTCGGTTTGGATGGCGTCCGTAATTATCGTTTTCAGGTCCGTCAATGTTAGCCGGAAATGGTGGACGAAACACTTGATCCTTTATGTACTCCCATATAAAAAGTAGCACGGGGTAAAATCCGGCTTTTTGGGTGGCCAGTAATGAAGAGCCTGGTCACCAGCTACTCCTCGGCCAATCCAGCATTGCTNTATAAAAAGTAGCACGGGGTAAAATCCGGCTTTTTGGGTGGCCAGTAATGAAGAGCCTGGTCACCAGCTACTCCTCGACCAATCCAGCATTGCTGCAACGTCTCGTTCAGGTATTCGCGAACAGCTAGGTGCCAATGGGGTGGCGCACCATCCTGCTGGAAAATGAAGTCCCCCGCCACCTCTTCTAACTGAAATAACAACCACTCTGTAAGCATGTCCAAATAAGGGATTCCAGTAACAGTGGGCTCGTGAAAAAAGAAAGGGCTGCAAACTGTGTCTTTGGATACAGGTTTTTAAGGCCCGAAGGCCAACACACCCTCCATCCTTCCGCACTGCAACTGTACTCTGATGAGTAAGGCAGTACACACGCACTTTCTCCTCTTGTTCTCTTCGGGCCATTCACATTTTTCTTGCCGTAACTCGGTATTCTACCAGTTTTCTCTCTTAAAAACCTGTCCTCCTCGCCAATCTGGAATACTCCGACTTATCACAATTTGTGAGCCTTTACCCGAGCATTCCATTATGGGTCATCAGAAATTTGCCGATTCCATTTGTCGAAATCCTCAAGTCTCCTGCCAATTTTTGTGGCGAATTCATTCCATAATTGTAAGTATTGCTTGTTTTCCATAATAGTTTGAATTCCCATCCGAATGCCCATTTCTTACATTTTTCCATCCAACCAGCTCCTCAGATCTTCGGTCTTGAGGCACTTCGTGATGACATGCTTAAGGGTGTCGTCAACGCCACAGACCTCACATAGCGGAGATCGCACGTCTTTGGATGCAGCGCAAAACACGTTCACTTAGGAGGAAGCACGCTCGTGTTCGGTGGTTTCATGTGGAGGCTCCTGACCCCATATCCGCACGTTGTGCTGGTTCACCTTACATTGTACGGAACGTCGCTTCATCGCTAAAAACCAGCTTAGACAGAAGGCATTGTCTACCTCATTCTGGCACATAAAGGAAACATCAGACCGCCCCCTTCACATTGACGTGTCGAATGCGAGCTCGCTTTCCCCTCTCACCCCAAACCGAGAGTTACGAACGCCATCCAAACCGTAACACCGGACATGCTGACAAGAGCGTGGAACGAGTTTGATTATCGCGTAGATGTCGTTCGGGCCGCTTATGGTGGTGACATTGAACATTAAGAATGTATGGTAAACAAACTTCACGGTTCCACGGTTCATTTGATTGGTCAATCAAAGTTGTAGGTTGTTTGGTTTTGATATTATAGACCTTCAAAGTTAGGGTATTCTGTTATACTCAACCTTTATACTTCCCGGGAATTTTCGCCCACGCACAAAATTGTCGCCAGTCGCCGCGGGCCCCCACCCCCGCTGCGAATGCGCGATTCCAACTTAAGGTCGTGCTCGCACAGTAGTCGTATACCCTACCGAACGATACCACATTTATTTCAATCATGTTATTAGTCGTGAAGTTATAGTGTCAGTATGGATCATGCTACAAACGTTACTTCGCCGTTTCCTTCTTGATACCCCAAGGCCGTGTTCTCTTCACCAGCTAATGGCCCCCTTACCTGGCTTCGTGCCCTTGAAAAGTGCTATCCATATGTGACGTCACATTGTCACTGTCCGAATCCACAGCAAGGGCACATTATGCACCACACAATGTCTGCTTCAGCCAAGGACACGAGCAACTTGCCCTTCTCAAGCCCTAGATAGTTTTCCGATGCACAACTTTTTGAAATATTTAATTTGTGTTTACAACTTTTCACGGCCGCGGAAAACACTTGCAAACGTCACACAGACAAATGAAATTCGCACAGAGCTAAATTCAACACAATAAAACTCGAGGTGGAAACGAACCCAGGCGTCCGAATTCTCTAACGAATATTTCATGAAGGGAACAAGGGCTCGTGAAACGGGAACAGATCAAGGGTAGGTGATCAAGGGCACATTGCACTGAAATCGAACACAGCGCATGTGTCGACCTGATAGTAAAGACNAGATCAAGGGTAGGTGATCAAGGGCACATTGCACTGAAATCGAACACAGCGCATGTGTCGACCTGATAGTAAAGACGTTTTTACGTCAGAAAGCTGTAGTGAGATGCTGGAGGTCCGGCTCTTGGTCTCGCGACAACACGGCCTCAGCGTACAAATGAGGGCTCGGGCAGTGACGGTACTGACGTGTGCGCTGGGGAAATACTCCCGGCGCATTTCCGCGTAACGCCGCCTCAAGGCACCTGCTGTCGCTTCCGCTTCCGCAAGCTGGCCTCTCCCCCGGGCAAGTCGCCACGGCGCGTGTTTTCCAGACTAACGCCGGCATTACGATAATTTCACGTTACACGTTGCACGCATCACGCTACACTTTGGCGTGTACTCAAAACGCGGCAATTTTTGGATGGCGTGTTATGATGCTTAACGTAAGCACGTAACCTCTGTGTACTGAATTAAACATGTCCGGTATAAGTAGTGTTGCTTTTCAAATTAAACACTATGAAAATTCAAGTTATACTGGCGTATTTATCCCTTGACATTGATGTGGCTAGAACAGGTTGCGAAAGTATGGCATTCGCTATGTAGGCTTATACAAACTTTGAGACATATCCCACAACACAATGTCTCTGGGATATGTAGATATGTTTTTCGTGTAACCTATATGGAAAAAAAAATCTTATGTAATAAACTTTGATCTACTGAGAAAATTAATTTGTAATGTATGAAGTAGGTCTACTAAAAATTGAAAACTTAATGGAAAATATCTGGCCTTTCATGCAATCATTTTTACACCTCTGATAAACATAATTAATAAACTGTGACAATATAAAACTCAAAATATTTATGACTTAAATAACTAAAAAAAGGTCTAGCCTAACTTTTATTACGCTTTTCATCCTCATTTCCGGGAGAATATTATATGCATACGGTACAGTAATTAAAAACACACCATCGCACAACATCGTCCCTTTCATGATTGGCCAGCGAGATCACGTAACGCAGTATCGCGTATCACGTGAAAGCCAAACATTGACAAGCATTTCTATCACGTGAACGTTCCGTCAAATGACCGTGATAGGTCTCCTTGAAACACGTTAGTCAAGGTGTTGCGGTCTTACGTGAACATGTTACTCGTTACGTATATACGTGAGACGTGAAGTCATCGTAATCCAGGCTTAATAGCGAGCTCACGAGGAAGTTACCTGGAAATAAAACCGCGATGTTTGTCAGTACGTAAACTGTCGAACGAGTCGGCGCTCACGTTCTCACCTACGCTATGTTGAAGTATGTACAGCTGGCATAATCGAAATCACACTGCTTCCGTATGTGTTTTGTAAGTAACGTGCTGAAGCCACAGGTTCTAATACCGTTCCGTATTAAAGAATAATGTTACTTTGTTTTATTTCACTACTATCCTCGATACGCTTGAGGCAGAGCACTCCAACGTTGTTCTGCAGGAAACATAGGCAATGAACAACTTATTTCCCATAAGGAACTGAGTTGCGTAATTGTAGTGTTATTGGCGGCTGAATACGATTAATATAGGCAAATCAGTAAACTAAATGTCTCAACACGTGTGAGTCTTAATTGTCTTCGTTTTTCGTGCAAGTCCAAGTGGCCTTAGGTGTGACTGTGAGGACCTCGGTGGGATTTCCAATCACCCAACCCTGGCCTGAACCACAGACAGAAATCTGTAATCACTGTCATTTTTGTAATTTGATAGAAGATATTAAAAAGGCGATCCTGCCAGTCATCGTTAGTTGGCGAGAACAAAAGAAGGGACTTGCCGTCAGGAAATGTCGGCGATTGGCTAGTTCGTCTAGGGTTGAAGGGGGAATGGGTGACTGTTCCGTTTTGACGGAGATAGCGCTGCTTTGTAGAGATTTTTCTTGGGATATGGCGTTCGACGGTACGCCATCACAGTCCGAGGAGTGAATCACCTTGTCATAAATAGTGCGAGCTATAAATGTTTAAAGTGCGCATTGGAATTCAAGATGACACCGGTGGTTTCGCAAGGGATTGCCTCACATCAGCGTAAAAACTTGGTTGTAGATGTTGCTGGCAAGTGAGGTACCGACGGGGTACACTGTCGGATGTGAGATATTTTATTTACATTATATTCACATACCAAATTTTGGTAATTTTACATTTTAATGCATAATTTGAAAAAACTACAGTACGTGCAATTTTACACAAATGTTCATAAGATTTAGTCTTTCGTGAAAGTACATTAATGTATGGCTTAGTAAACATGATGTTGGTGTTAATCAACTCATTTTGAAGTAGGGGAACAGGGGGCAAGATGGGGACGCTAAGAAAAAATTTCTCCAGATCATTATAGTTATTGTTATNAGATCAAGGGTAGGTGATCAAGGGCACATTGCACTGAAATCGAACACAGCGCATGTGTCGACCTGATAGTAAAGACTTTTTCACGTCAGAAAGCTGTAGTGAGATGCTGGAGGTCCGGCTCTTGATCTCGCGACAACACGGCCTCAGCGTACAAATGAGGGCTCGGGCAGTGACGGTACTGACGTGTGCGCTGGGGAAATACTCCCGGCGCATTTCCGCGAAACGCCGCCTCAAGGCACCTGCTGTCGCTTCCGCTTCCGCTCGCGGAAACGCGCACCCACGGCCTCTCCCCCGGGCAAGTCGCCACGGCGCGTGTTTTCCAGACTAACGCCGGCATTACGATAACTTCACGTTACACGTTGCACGCATCACGCTACACTTTGGCGTGTACTCAAAACGCGGCAATTTTTGGATGGCGTGTTATGATGCTTAACGTAAGCACGTAACCTCTGTGTACTGAATTAAAAATTTCCGGTATAAGTAGTGTTGCTTTTCAAATTAAACACTATGAAAATTCAAGTTATACTGGCGTATTTATCCCTTGACATTGATGAGGCTAGAACAGGTTGCGAAAGTATGGCATTCGCGATGTAGGCTTATACAAACTTTGAGACATATCCCACAACACAATGTCTCTGGGATATGTAGATATGTTTTTCGTGTAACCTATATGGAAAAAAAAATCTTATGTAATAAACTTTGATCTACTGAGAAAATTAATTTGTAATTTATGAAGTAGGTCTACTAAAAATTGAAAACTTAATGGAAAATATCTGGCCTTTCATGCAATAATTTTTACACCTCTGATAAACATAATTAATAAACTGTGACAATATAAAACTCAAAATATTTACGACTTAAATAACTAAAAAAAAGTCTAGCCTAACTTTTATTACGCTTTTCATCCTCATTTCCGGGAGAATATTATATGCATACGGTACAGAAATTAAAAACACACCATCGCACAACATCGTCCCTTTCATGATTGGCCAGCGAGATCACGTAACGCAGTATCACGTATCACGCGAAAGCCAAACATTGACAAGCATTTCTATCACGTGAACGTTCCGTCAAATGACCGTGATAGGTCTCCTTGAAACACGTTAGTCAAGGTGTTGCGGTCTTACGTGAACATGTTACTCGTTACGTATATACGTGAGACGTGAAGTCATCGTAATCCAGGCTTAATAGCGAGCTCACGAGGAAGTTACCTGGAAATAAAACCGCGATGTTTGTCAGTACGTAAACTGTCGAACGAGTCGGCGCTCACGTTCTCACCTACGCTATGTTGAAGTATGTACAGCTGGCATAATCGAAATCACACTGCTTCCGTATGTGTTTTGTAAGTGACGTGCTGAAGCCACAGGTTCTAATACCGTACCGTATTAAAGAATAATGTTACTTCGTTTTATTTCACTACTGTCCTCGATACGCTTGAAGCAGAGCACTCCAACGTTGTTCTGCAGGAGACATAGGCAATGAACAACTTATTTCCCATAAGGAACTGAGTTGCGTAATTGTAGTGTTATTGGCGACTGAATACGATTAATATAGGCAAATCAGTAAACTAAATGTCTCAACACGTGTGAGTCTTAATTGTCTTCGTTTTTCGTGCAAGTCCAAGTGGCCTTAGGTGTGACTGTGAGGACCTCGGTGGGATTTCCAATCACCCAACCCTGGCCTGAACCACAGGCAGAAATCTGTAATCACTGTCATTTTTGTAATTTGATAGAAGATATTAAAAAGGCGATCCTGCCAGTCATCGTTAGTTGGCGAGAACAAAAGAAGGGACTTGCCGTCAGGAAATGTCGGCGATTGGCTAGTTCGTCTAGGGCTGAAGGGGGAATGGGTGACTGTTCCGTTTTGACGGAGATAGCGCTGCTTTGTAGAAATTTTTCTTGGGATATGGCGTTCGACGGTACGCCATCACAGTCCGGGGAGTGAATCACCTTGCCATAAATAGTGCGAGCTATAAATGTTTAAAGTGCGCATTGGAATTCAAGATGACACCGGTGGTTTCGCAAGGGATTGCCTCACATCCGCGTAAAACCTTGGTTGTAGATGTTGCTGGCAAGTGAGGTACCGACGGGGTAGTGACAGCCTACACTCTATAAAATAAATGTAAATATTCACATACCAAATTTTGGTAATTTTACATTTTAATGCATCATTTGAAAAAACTACAGTACGTGTAATTTTACGCAAATGTTCATAAGATTTAGTCTTTCGTGAAAGTACATTAATGTATGGCTTAGTAAACATGATGTTGGTGTTAATCAACTCATTTTGAAGTAAATGTAAAAAAACACCCCTACCTGTACTAAAATCTTAAATTGTGCATTTTTACTGATGCATAGTCGTTGTATAAACACTCAATGTCACTACGTACATATCACATTGTGTTATTTTTACAATAACCGTGAATGTGTAAAATAGTTTTACATTCTTAAGTATTTGCGTGAGCGTATAGTTACACACACNATTTTTACAATAACCGTGAATGTGTAAAATAGTTTTACATTCTTAAGTATTTGCGTGAGCGTATAGTTACACACACGAATTTTCGGTAATGTAACATTATTATGTGTAATTTGTTAAAACTTGTATAGTATTTGTAATGTTACATTAACGTTACTGAGAATGAAAAAATAACTACAAGTATCCCGGGCCGGATTTACCACTAGGCCCACTAGGCCCCGGCCTAGGGGCGTACAATGCCAAAGGGCGCACGCCAAAAAAAAATTATTTGTTAAATTTTAATATGTAAATAATGTATAATGCATACATGTATCCAAANTCTTTCGTGAAAGTACATTAATGTATGGCTTAGTAAACATGATGTTGGTGTTAATCAACTCATTTTGAAGTAAATGTAAAAAAACACCCCTACCTGTACTAAAATCTTAAATTGTGCATTTTTACTGATGCATAGTCGTTGTATAAACACTCAATGTCACTACGTACATATCACATTGTGTTATTTTTACAATAACCGTGAATGTGTAAAATAGTTTTACATTCTTAAGTATTTGCGTGAGCGTATAGTTACACACACAAATTCTCGGTAATGTAACATTATTATGTGTAATTTGTTAAAACTTGTATAGTATTTGTAATGTTACATTAACGTTACTGAGAATGAAAAAATAACTACAAGTATCCCGGGCCGGATTTACCACTAGGCCCCGGCCTAGGGGCGCACAATGCCAAAGGGCGCACGCCAAAAAAAAAAAAAATCTTTTGTTAAATTTTAATATGTAAATAATTTATAATGCATACATGTTTCCAATACATTGTTGGGCTATTTCATTTACTTAATACACCCAAAATACAAAAATTTGATTCTCAAATTATTTTCATAAGTAATGTTCTCATGAGATAAAGTTAAATTTGTCATCATAAAGATTATTTTCTTGAGGAAAATTGCTGGACCAACCACATCCCCCCCCCCTTCCCCCCGACGATAGTATGAAGAGGGGGCGTCAAAAACTCTTGGGCATAGGAGCGTCCAAACTTTAAATCCGGCCCTGCAAATATTTGTGCAAAACATGCGATATAGCGGTAGAGATAGGAAATGCTTGCAGTCTGCATATAACTACGTATTATACGTATATCTAAAGTCAATTGTTATCCACATTTTGGATATAATTATTTCATAACTCTGTTTGGCTACCAAATTAAAGAATGGAGTACTATAACGTGAAAATTGTAAAACTGCGCATACGTAATATGTGGATTGATATGAAACAGCTGTATAAGAGCTGATAGCAACGGCAAGATTACTTGGCAAAACAGTGAAAAATGTGCATACATTTTGTGTGTTTACAGTTGCAGTGAATCTGCGATTTTTCTTTTTTGTAAAGAAAAAAATCACATACGCGGAGGTTAAATTACTATCTCGACGTCTGTGTAAATGTACCTGCCGTGGAGGAAATATGAACAAACGTTTCATTTAATTTTCTGCAACAAAGTAATTGTAATTTTACACAGTTCCNCAATTCTATGTAAAATTACTAGTACAGTGTACATATTATTTTAGTAATTTTTAGGATAGATTTACTTGGGAGCAGAGTAAAAAAAAACATACCGACTTCGGCGAAGACTCTGCTGCCGCATACTTTTGTGGAAAATTACACAAATATTTGGATGAGATGAAGTGACTGCAGCGCCGGCTGCGCTTTGCGTTGTCTTTATCAACTAATCTTTTACTTTTTCCTTTTGAAAAAAGAATTGGACATGATGTAGTACACAATACACCTTCAGTATGTGAAAAAATCTCTGTTTGTGTAAAAGATTGATATGCAAATATATTTGACTGATCAAAGTCAGTTAGCTTTCTTGCATCACGATAAGCTACTCCTTGTGGCTCGTCAACTACAGCAACTTCAAAAAGGCCTAATCCAGCAATAACAGCTACTACATGAAAATGAAATATTTCCGGCAAATTTACTATCGTTTCTGAGATTTAGCATTTAAAACATCATGGAATATAATGTGTTTTTTTTCTGACCGGATAAAATTTATCATATATTTCTTCATTGGTACCTGCATAAACTTGATATTTCACAAATATTATAACAAGCAATGACACATGTTGGGAAACTACGAGATGGAATGTTAATCTCAAACACGTAAAAAATTAAAACATGAATAAATTATTACGAGGTGCGGAAAAAAACTCTTTGTACTGACTTACATTCTCCCCACATTGACACTAATCCACTGCACTACCGGCTACGGATGATGCTGAGATCATAGCAAGTTTCGATCTTTCCTTTAAGTGTGAAGCTCATACATGGGAATAATTTTACGTAAGTGATTCTTGCAGCAAAATTCTCACAAAAATGTAGAGAATAATATATGGAAAATTCATCATTAAGGGGAAATCCGTCATATTAGAAAATTGCAAAAATAATTTTCTCAGTAAGTGTTTGTTTGACAACAAAAATACGCCAGTAAATAGTTAAACTCTGCGGAATTCTCTACAACAGTGGTTTTCAACCTTTTTAACCCAGGGCTTCCCTGACCAAGTAAATCTGATCTGCCGCTACCGTACAGATTCACATACCTTGCGTTAATTTTAGAGTAATGACTTCATATACGTTCTTATACTTTTTAATGCAATTTTAAATGTAATTTTAATTTAATAGGGCAAACTGTGAAAAACAAATGGACAAACGTACAACAAATATACACAAAGTGCATTTGGAACATACGTATCCAAACATATGCATCCGCGGCAGCCTAGGTGGTAATACTTGGCGTGCCAGGATACAGCGACGCACTGGTTGAAAACCTGCTTGATTTTTATTACTTGATTAAGAAATGTTTATTAGAAAAATATATTTTACACCTCCAGGTAGTCAGTATGTTTTTATTAAGACATCTCATAATACTTAGGCCAACTCGTGTTCTTATTATTCGAGCCAAAACACAGTTTGTTGACTTTAAGTTCAGAATGAGTGTTCGTCAGTTGTGCGTAGAGGCTTTGGAGCGTTTTATGTGCGTGTCAGTGTTGGCCTTAGTGGCCCATTGCTTCTTTGACACCAACCCGCAAAACAGCCCCGAGGTAGTCAAGCTTCTTTGAATAATAAGAGGCGGCCGAAAGTACATAATTTTGCGCTAAATTCAAACTGTCAAGTGTTTAAAATACGTATAACACCTCAAATAAATGTCACAGTCCTTCTTTGTTTTGTAGTCGTTCCAGTAGAAAATAAATACATTGGGCTGGGCATCACGTAAAAGTGTTAGTTGTGATAATATTACTAAACAATTTAAAATCACGCCATAAAAAAAAACATATTAAAATTTTATACTCTATTATTAGTTGTATTTATTACTTNATTGAGCTGGGCATCACGTAAAAGTGTTAGTTGTGATAATATTACTAAACAATTTAAAATCACGCCATAAAAAAAAAACATATTAACATTTTATACTCTATTATTAGTTGTATTTATTACTGAGGCGCGTCATTAAAACTTGAACATCAGATATAACACTATTCATTAAAAAAAAAGTAGCAGCTTCAGAAATTCCTACTCTGACGCTAAACAAGGCCTTAATTTAACTGGCAAGGAATTTTTTTTTTTTTCATTAGGATGGGTATGAAAAGCCACGTGGGAAGCCCACATATGACCTTCGGAAAGCGCAAAAGGCACTCATTCAGTGGGTGCCTTGAAAGTTATGTGTTTGCGTAAAGAAACAAGTGTTACTGAACATGTGGGCACGTTGAGCAACTGTGGTGCAATGGAAAGATTTTTTTTGTTGAAGCCATTCACAACGAAGATATTGGCGAGAGAAATCAAACATTGGAACGACTGCAATCTTTTTTCTTGTCCTCCTGGCCATGAAAACTATTAACATTTTATGTCGTTTTTATTTAATAGCACTACATTTTAATGCCAGTTTCTTTCTTTTATTAGGACTGTAGTGCTTTTGATCGTGCGGCAACGTGCCTGACTCATTTGGGAGGTTGTGGATTCGAAGCCCGCTACGTCACTGGGGATGGTCTCTCGTCCTCATTTCAGGTGGATGCTGCTGTGCTGCATTTCTGTAAAATGAACTTTCTCGTTTCCTCGTCAATTTAGACTAATCCAGCATACAAATTTTAAGTAGATGATTCTAGAGATAGGGTATATAGCACTGGAAGAATAAAACCACAATTTTGAAAAATAGTTAACTATCTGCAACAATTAATTTTAGGCCACCTTCCATTGNAACTGGAAGAATAAAACCACAATTTTGAAAAATAGTTAACTATCTGCAACAATTAATTTTAGGCCACCTTCCATTGCACTACTTGCTTATGCCTAATCTGCTCGGAATAAGGTGAAAGGTACATAGTAATAATATCTAAGCTTACAATAATGTATAATGATACCTTCCAAAACGTTTTATTAAATAATTTATAATTTAGTGTACTTTGTACTTACTATTATCAGTTAATGTATTGGGCATTTTATTTGTGCGAGTTGGAATAGAGTTGGGCTATAAACAGTTCATGTTATTTATGTGTTGCGTGACAACGGACATGAATCAGTATATGCACGTCTGTTTGAACAGTTGGTATTTGGTAATACAGTTTTTACCCACGTTTAAGAGTCCTGCTTATATCAACACGATAAAGTAAAATTCATTTCGACGCACTGAGGGGCCACGGTAGTGTAGTGGTTAGACTACTCACCTCCCACCGAGGCGAACCGGATTTGATTCCCAGCGGGGTCGCCCCCGGATTTTCGCATGTGGGAATCGTGCCAGACGAGGCCGCTGGCTGGCGGGTTTTCTCGGGAATCTCCCATTTCCTCCACCTTTGCATTCCGACGCTGCTCCGAACTCATCTTGCTTCACCCACATTGGTTCTCAAGACCCCGATGTTAAGAGCCGTCTACATCTCTTCACTCACTCGACGCTCCAATTACAAAGAAACAAAGTAATGACGTTGGCCAGTAAGATGGCGACAGAGTTCGCAAGATGCTAGCACATTTCATCTACGGATATTTACTTCCTCTGTGATGACGATTTAGCCGTTCAAAGAACCCCAGTCAACGCCACAGTGAGGCTATGTCTATACCAAGCGATGTCCGAGGACACCCACGTCACCGAGTCCTAAGTATATTCGCCAACGTGATCTTTGTCTNATTTAGCCGTTCAAAGAACCCCAGTCAACGCCACAGTGAGGCTATGTCTATACCAAGCGATGTCCGAGGACACCCACGTCACCGAGTCCTAAGTATATTCGCCAACGTGATCTTTGTCTGCGGACCATGACCGAAACTCAGCCTAGAGAAGAATTGTGGTTCGAGTACGAAGTTTCGGGTGCGAGTACCCTAATTTTCTTTCTGCACTAAGCGCAATTTTAAAATAGTGGGAGAGGGGGTAGGAATAATGCTTATTAGATAAGCTAATAAAATAAAGTTCGGTAAATACAAAGTATTTACGATGTACATGAATTAACGCGCAGAAAAAAAAACAGAACATTTGATAATTAACTGAGTACGTAAACAACGATTTTAAAATAATTATCCGATTTACTTACAACTCGGCACTTAAAAACGAAACACAATCTTAAAGCTCTCCGCAATAAGAAACACAACAGAATAGTTGACGGGTAAAATGTAGTGCTATCTGGTGACTGTTTTTAAAGCTCTGCGACGGATGTCGCAACTGTGGATATCTACAGCTTACTTTCAGACATACCCGCGGACGACGCCAACTGCAGACTAGGCTTTATGGGGGCGACTTGGCACAATGATTCAGCAGTAGTTTACTGTCCGCTCACCAGCTCTTTGTCCCTGCACAGCTGTATAATCTACGGCGAGCAGACAAAGAGTTGGTGAGTGGACTGCACAGATGCCTTCTGCAGTGTAAAGACGAGTCACACCCACTAGGCACTTATTAACATTTCCAGGGTTGGGGCTGAGAACCAAGCCGGAATCCTCATAGTAAAAGACAAAAACGCCACCCACAACACCACGGAGTTTGTGAAACCTACGTGGGGTTGGCCGTTTCAGTGATATTAGAAAATATCACTGCAAAAGCAGTCCGAAGATTAAGCTCGCGTGCCACGCGTAGGCCTATGTTTTCTTGGAAGATTCCATGCAAGCTTGCATGGCCGCAGGTATGGATTGTTCCATGTAGATTTGGCCAACTGCTTGCCGTTTTCGTGGACTTTCTGCTAACTGGTGGTGTTCAATTTTCGGTGGAAATTTTTCTACAAAGTGGTCATTTTTGCCATCATAGAACGAGTGGTGGTAGGGCGCTTCTATCGACGATAGTCGTCATGTTAATTTACATACACACCTCACAAGAAGTTTGGAATATTGTGCAATAAGGCAGTTTGGGGGGTAGGAGTTATGCAGTTCTTTTGCGATCAACAGAGAGCGCACTTACGCATTTAACATGCCTGGGAAAAGTTGAAAACAGCAGTTTATAATCGTCCACAACCTCCAAAAATACTTCCAGATCTCACAAGAGCTGCCCAGATGAAATGGGACCTTCTTCCGGAAGATGACAGCAACACGTTGCTTATAAGCATGCCACGGCGTGTTAGGGACCTGTACAATGCACACGGAGGCCATATACTACACTAAGCTGCGGTGAGAAGAAAGAAGCCCTCCCTAGTCAGAGACACAATTATGTTAATTGTGTTGTTCTTTAGCGTTTATTTGTCTGTGATATTGGAAAAACAATTTTTCGTTAGAAACACTTTGAATTTCACTTTTTGTATCGGTACCGTTGGTAACGTCTAATTGATATGCTTTCTTATATATATATATATATATATATATATATATATATATATATACACACACACCTTACTTTTGTGCTTTCTTTATGTTTATTCCAAAATTTCCGTGAGGTGTTTATTTTGTTTTGACAAACATCTAAGTCCATTAATTACTAGTAAAGTAAATAGTAAATAAAAACCACGATGCTATAAGAACGTTATGTGAAAATTATGGTAAACAGTTATGTTTATTTAACGCAATTTAAATCATTACAACGAAACGATAAGTATCCATGCATCGATGGCTATTGCAGAAGCTGTGAGTGAAGTTTGTCCAGGAACCACAGTTGCAAAAGTAAAACCAAAACATATGTGCTCGAGTTTACTTGTGTGGCAGCAAGTATCTTGAGGCAGGTTATTACACAGAACCCCAATACCTGCTTGCATGCAGGGCCAGTTAGCAGGAACGCGAATATAAATTATTTCCCGCTTGTCGGAAGCCCAATTACGTTAGCATCGCTAGTCTGGCGTAGTGAACTGTACAACATTCTGATATACAATTGACCATTTTTTATGTGAATATTTAATTATAGAATAAAATAATATTCTGGGAATATTTAAAAGGTTGAAAAATAGTCTTTATGTTAATTATATTTTAACACTTAACAATTACTTTTATGGATATTTACCAATTCACAGAAATTTATTGTTCATTTAAAACATCAAATTCCGTCTCCAGATCAGTGAAGTTACACCAATCTCCACTTGTCAACTAGTTGACTCGCCACCGTCCATGTCGAAACACTGGAACATTGCCATTAATAATAGGCAATAGATTGCTCTGTCAAATGTATCAAAATAAGTTATTTTACGCCTCATTAAATGACCAGTTCTCCCTCAAGAGACAAATATTCAAATAACTTTTTCATTCGGTCGCTATTGTTCTCTGGAGTCACTTCGACTCAGGATCTCTGAACTTGCAAGGATGAGTCTTCGTTATGGCACGAAGGACGACTTCGAAGAGCTTCATAATATGTCAGCGATTTAAACTTTAGTTTTCAGTTACATTATTGTCGTTTGTTGGACCCATTTGTGGCCAGACATAGAGATTGTAGCAAATTCNAAACTTTAGTTTTCAGTTACATTATTGTCGTTTGTTGGACCCATTTGTGGCCAGACATAGAGATTGTAGCAAATTCTTTTAAGATGCTTATTATGAATATACCCGCTTTATGGAGGTTGGTTCTTTGACAATCGTTGACTTCGCGTATTGTATTGGTTTAAATACAGGCTATTCACGGTTTCTTCACACTTTTTGAATCAAACATTTGAAAAATAACCCTATGTACGGCGCGCTTGGTTATTTCCTAAATATGAAATATGTCAGAAGAGTTTTGTATTGGTATTAACATAAAAGTACTTCTTATTTTTGGTTAAATTTAACATTTACTTATATTTTATCTATGTATTATTTTATTTCATTTATAATTAACATGCTAAAAACAGAGAGAAAACAGGTGTGTTGGTAATGCCTAGTAAGAAATAATAGTTGTTATGCCAAATATTGTTATATTAAGTGCGCATGCATGCGGTGCGTGGTCTCTTTACTGTAATATTTAGACTCGGGTAAGCATGAGGCGGAGGGATATCCTGGAAGTAGAACTTTAGCAGGGTTTCAGAAAAGTTGGAAGTAACAGCGAATGGACCATATGTTGTAAATTGTCATAACGATCGGATTCAGAGCGGCACTTGGTTCCATGGCAACTTCCATCCGGCTCGTTGTTTTCACGACGTAATTCGGCTCCCGATAAGCGGGAAAATGATTGAGAATCGCGTCAGATTGAGAAGCTACAGTCGTCTACCTGGAGATTTTTTTACTTTTGAAAGTCAAAAGCACGTAAGCGATAAGGGCGACACTACCACGAGCATCAAGTGAGACATCACCGCTACGCGTGAGGCCCTGAACTGGCTTGTAATGTTCTCGTTGCGTTGCGTAAACGTATGAGCTTGGAGTGGAGTGGATAGATGTGGGTGGTTCTTAACGTCGAGGTCTTGAGAACCGATGAGGGTAAAGCGAGGTGAGTACGGAGCAGCGCCGGAATGCAATGGCGGGGAAAACGGGAGATGCCCGAAGAAACCCGCCGACCAGCTGCATCGTCCGGTACGATTCCCACATGTGAAAATCTGGAAGGAACTTCGTAGGGAATCGAACCCGGTTCACCTAGGTGGGAGGCGAGTAGTATGACCACTACATCACCGCGGCCTCCTAAACGTATGAGACTTTCAGCGGTTACCCTGTCATTTTATTGATGGAATGTCTATAAGAAGGTTCAATGAAGGTATATTGAGCATTTGTGTATGTATCTGACGGGCATATTTTAAAATAAGGCTCTTTGAATAAAAAATCTTTAGCCATGTTGGGCTCTGAAATAATATTTGTAATGTTCGCGACGTCTTGAAAGCTCTCAACAGGTCTCGCCTGAAGCATGTGATTTTATTTTTTTCGTAGAAAACACACGCATAATAGTTTCGTGGGAAAAAGAGTTTTTCAAACACTCTGCAACGCAGTTCAGGCCCCAGGTAGGCGGGTCCCTATTGCTTCGACATCTGTCTGGAGTGGGGATGGAAAGTATTTTATCGCCACAAAGTACTTACAGAGATGAAGCAGCCGCTTATACCACTAACTGCAGCCGTGCACGCCAGGAAAATGGCGTCACTGGCCAACAAAATGTTGAAGCGCCGTTCGCCAATCGGTGCCTGCTAAGCTACACGTTAATCGGCAACCCAGTCAATAGGGAACGTGTCGCAGCATACAGTAGTCAATCACATGCAAGACTCGTTCCCAGAGCCTTGCACAGCGAATCAGAGAATGGGTACGCCCGCATCAAGGAGCTGCCACGCCATTTTGTCTCTGCGTACTTTGTACCTAGTCTGTGATATCGTCTAACGANTACGCCCGCATCAAGGAGCTGCCACGCCATTTTGTCTCTGCGTACTTTGTACCTAGTCTGTGATATCGTCTAACGAAAGGTGCTTGGTATTCCTTGTCTAAGCAAGACATCGTAAGGAGACCAATTAAAAGGGCAAAAATAATCGTACTACGTCACTGCCCGTCGTATCTGGAACAGAGCGTGAATAATTGAGATAATAACTACTCGCCTGCGGGTGAGGGGTGACTAAGCAGGGAAGCCCAGGCGCGCGCAGACCGGAAGTTGGAGCAGGGGAGCGTGGCGCGAGTAGGGCGACCTTGGACTCCTCAGGAAGGCGTTACCGAGGTCCGGCCGACAAGTCAAGGTCCGTACGCGGTTGCCGACAGTCGCTACACGTGACTCTCTGCGCTCGCTTTCCCACAAAGACGCCGTATTCTTTTTGCTACTGACAGCGAGGTTAAGCCTGTGAGACGCCATATAGTCCATTCGCGGTTCCTCCGCACTTTTTGAATCAAATCTTTGAGAAATAACCCCAGGTATTACGTGCTTGGTTGTTTCATAATTATGTCATGTATCACAAGCGTTTTATACTTCGGTTAACATGAAAATACCTTCTGTATTAAATATAACTTTTAGTTATATTTCATCTATCAATTATAGAATTTCGTTTGTAATTATTTTGAGTAAAAACAGGGAGAAAATAGGTGTGTTGGTAATACCTAGTAATAAATAGTTATTCTGTAAAATATTATCACACTGAGTGTGCACGACTGCAATGCGCTGTTCCTAAGTTTAACCGAGTCTAGAAAATTACACNGTAAAATATTATCACACTGAGTGTGCACGACTGCAATGCGCTGTTCCTAAGTTTAACCGAGTCTAGAAAATTACACCAAAGGACAAGATAGCTCTTTCAAGTATATGGAATAGTACAGGTGTATACGTTGTTATTAAACCAGGTGAAATTTCGCTCTGAATACTTTCATAAAAGTTGTTACCAAGTGTTAAGAGTGGTAGGTAACAACTGCCTTTATAGGTGGGTAATTAGGAACAACATCAAAATTGAATGTGTGCTAGGTGATAGTGTCGCCTTAACTTAGTGTGGGGCTACAAACCAAACAAGCTGAAACCAATAAAAAGAAAAAAAAAGACTCAAATTCCAGCGGAAAAAAAATACAAATAATCTGCTATTGACTAATGCGTTTGACACAATAACACGATGCAAGAGCTGACCACCTTTCATATTGTCTTTCCGACTTGAGTTTTAGTATTTGTAGATTTGCGGTAGATTGCTGCGTGAGCAGAAAGAAATGTGTAGTAGAAACTTCACCCTTCTCGTTCCCAAATTCAAATAAATATTTTTTTTTCCTTCCCTCCGTGTTGTTATTTTTCTACATACACATGTCAAAGAAGAAAACTCTCTTGGAAATATTAATTTCTTATGCCGCTGTTAGGAAAAGTTGTAAATACCTATACATATTATATTCAGCTAGGTCTTGTGAGATCCTGTTTGTAGTTGTCATTTGAAAAATTGTCAGTCAGTTACATTTATATATAACCAGTGATTTATAATTGTAAATAAAAAATTTGCTATAAGTATACTCCCACACTCGTCCGTAAATAACATACTAAACATGGAAATAATAAATTAATTAATTAATTAACGAGCAAATTGCGAAATTCAATGAAAAATTTTGGTGCCACCTGAAGGTTTACGTCAAAGCCTCATACGACACTTGATCTTGTGGGTCAGTTTCGTGATGTTCCCTTGTTGCGTTTGGTAGTAAAGTATGTAAGAAACGTAAAACCCTTGAGCACNTACTATAAGTATACTCCCACACTCGTCCGTAAATAACATACTAAACATGGAAATAATAAATTAATTAATTAATTAACGAGCAAATTGCGAAATTCAATGAAAAATGTTGGTGCCACCTGAAGGTTTACGTCAAAGCCTCATACGACACTTGATCTTGTGGGTCAGTTTCGTGATGTTCCCTTGTTGCGTTTGGTAGTAAAGTATGTAAGAAACGTAAAACCCTTGAGCACGCGGTAGAACTAATTAAGGCTCCTGACCACAAAACGTCAACCAACGTCTCATGACGTGGTGCAGTGTGTTTCTTGCTACGTCATATTATTCGTGATTGGCGTGCGTAAGCTACATACAGTATGGTTGTTTCACTGTTGACTTTTGAAAGCCCGTATATGTCTACGCTGAATGAGAGTTGTCTCAATCCTTGTAGTCAGCCATCGGCCCAAAGCTGATTCTCCCTGCTGTTGTGGTCGATGTCACTGACAAGGATCCGAGCGGCCCCCAGCACGTCGGCTAACGAGATACATTTTTTGCCACTAATTTAAATATATAGCTTTTATTAAATGGTTGGGACACAGAACAACTGATCCTGATTCGCTTTCAACGTTACTGTAAGTACCTCAGTTAGTCTTCGCGTTAAAATTAATACAGACATAGTCGGATATATTATTTTAAAGATTGGCTGAAAATGTCCTAAGAGTGTCAAAAATTCTAGTGTTTCTGGGTTCAACACCCACCCCGGGCCACATTGAAGACGGTTTTCCTAAGTGGTAAGACACACCCACTTCCAGAAAAATGTCGTTGTAACGTAAGAAACTTCCCATTTTCTTGATTACTGAAGCAAAATACTGGCACAGAGTAGGTAAACATGCAGAGATGAAACAGCCCGTACCGTCAAATCCAGACGCTCACGCCAGCAAAATGGCGTCACTGGCCAGTAACAAGTCGGAACTCCGTTCGCCAGTCGGCGCCTGGTGTCAAAAGCAGGGCGCGCACTTGTTCAGCTCGGCTCGGCTCGGCTCGGCTCTCAAGACATCGTTGTTAAGGGTGTCGAACCCCAAAAAAAAAAAACGAATTATTTTATAATTTTACCAATCATTGCTCAACTCTTACGCGTTCTATGTGATGGAATTTCCTCGGATTGAAATGTTCACACTTTATATATATTTTTAATAATTTGATGTCAAATCCAAAATTCTTGTGTTTTGTTGAAGCCATAATAACAAATACTAACCAAGTTGTACAGGTGAAAAAATTTACAAAATAAACTGATCCCATCAGCTACCGCGTGATACATGTGTAATCACCAAATATCAAGAAATATATATGAAAAACAAATGTTAAATATAAATTTTTTTGCGTGTTTT
>NQII01001964.1:415310-455020 GCA_002778355.1 Clitarchus hookeri | reverse complement strand
ACGCTTGTTGTCTTATATAGGCGCTGCCGACCACATCGTTTGCTCTAGTTGGTTCCATACCTCTGTTATTTGTATACGCACACCTATACCAGTTTGTTGGCTCTCCGGTGTGTGTGTGTGTGTGTGTGTGTATATATACATATATATACATACATATTCAAACACCGTAATTTCTGCTTTTTGATAGAACATCAAAATATTTTTCCTCCAGGCCCATTTAACCTTCAGAATTTTTTGCTCTAAACAGCAATGCTTGCCGACTGCGATCGGAGCTGACGGCAGAAGCCGCGCCCATCCGAGCGGAACAAGTGCGCGTCCCTCTTTACTCGCCAGCCGACAGCCCATACTCACGTGGCGTAATAGTCTTCTTTACACGTTTCTAATGAGGCCTTTTAAACATCACACCATATATTAGGTGTTTGTTTATTTTCTAAATATGCCATGTATCATAACCGTTTTATTTTTCTGTAACGTAAAAGGACCTATTTTAGGTTAATTTAAAAATTTACTTTTATTTTACCTATATATTATACTATTTATTTTATATGAATTAAAATATGGAGAAAATATATGTGTTGGTAATGCCTAATCACAAATAGTTCTTATATAAAATATCATTAAAGTGAATGCGCACGATTGCGGTGCGCTCTCCTTTTGGCGTAATTTTCTATACTTAATTAAGCTTTTTTTACATGAGGCGGAGGAAAAGCTTNTATTAGGTGTTTGTTTATTTTCTAAATATGCCATGTATCATAACCGTTTTATTTTTCTGTAACGTAAAAGGACCTACTTTAGGTTAATTTAAAAATTTACTTTTATTTTACCTATATATTATACTATTTATTTTATATGAATTAAAATATGGAGAAAATATATGTGTTGGTAATGCCTAATCACAAATAGTTCTTATATAAAATATCATTAAAGTGAATGCGCACGAANTGGTAATGCCTAATCACAAATAGTTCTTATATAAAATATCATTAAAGTGAATGCGCACGAATGCGGTGCGCTCTCCTTTTGGCGTAATTTTCTATACTTAATTAAGCTTTTTTTACATGAGGCGGAGGAAAAGCTTGAAAGTAGAACTTGAGCAGGGCTTCAGAAAAGTTGGACATAGCCGTTAACGGACCACAGCCAATCATACGCAAGGTCCGTTCCCAGAGCGTCGCGCAGCCAATAAGCGAATGGGTATGGTACGCTTACGTTAAAGGAACTACCACGCCACTTCACTTATGTATGCTTACCTATTCTGTGATTGTGTGGTTAGCCTGAATGCAAAACAAGAAATAAACGGTATTATTGTTGTTATTGGTTGCTATTATGCTATCAGCGAATTGAAAGCCGAACGGTACTTTGCAGGCGTAAACCAAAGGGGCCGCAGTGGTCGCGTAACTAGAGCACTTGGCCACCTACCAGAGCTCTCGGGGTTGGATTCCCGGCAGGGTCACGCACTATTCTGACATGTAGAAAACGCGATGGACGCTGCCGTCGGTCGGCGGGTTTTCTCGTGGCACTCCCTTTCCTGCCACTAATATCTGGTTGTTAAGGGGACCGCCTACCTGGAGCTATTTCCCGCGTTTGAGGCCAAAAAACGCGGGAGCGATAAGGGTGACACTGGCACGCGCATCAAGTCCGCCATTGCCACTAAGCGCAAGGCTCTGAACTGGCGAACTGTGTTCTCGTCGTGCTGCGTATACTAATGGGACTCTAAGCGATGATCCTACCATTTAACAGGGAGAAAGTCTGTAACAAGGTTCAATGCAGGGCCCTTAAATAGTTTTTAATACATCTGACACGTATATTTTGAGACGCGTCGCTTTGAGAAAGACATTTTTAACCATTTTGGAGTGCTTTGAAATAGTATTTTTGATGTGCGAGATGTCTTGAAAGCACTCAACAGCCCTCGTCTCAAGCGTGTGTTCTTTTCTTAGACCAGCACATTGGACGAACGTGTAATTATTTCGTGGAGATACGTGTATTTCAAACATTGCAACGCAGTTCAAGTGCCAGGTAGGCGGACCCCTTAATGTAAACACACACTACCAAAATTGGCAGGTAAGTACAATTTAAAGTTCATATGAAAGAAGAAAGCATATATTTTCTAACTTTGAGATATATTTTGCTACAATTTACTTGTTAAATATTTTAAACAGTTATTTATTAAGAGCCTATTTTTAATAAAATATTTAAGTGTATTCCAATTTATTTTTTTAAAAAAGCACATTTCGCAAAAAAAATCGATATTACTAAAACAATTACCCCGATTTTATGTGATAAAAATAAATAATAATATTTTCAACTATGTTTAGAATGTATTCCATTTCAGCCACGGAAGTCAACATTTATACAACTTAAATAGATGTGCATAAAATCAGTTGCAACCGAAATCGTATTTTTCTGACAGTTTTCGTAATATGTATAAGTGACTACTTTCTAATGAACTCTGCTTGTTGTACAGTCGGGTGGAATTCTCCATTGGAACTCTATCGTATTCTGCGTGAAGAGCCTTCCAATCCCCCAACTGAACTTAGTGAACCTAAACCCATACGAACATGTCGCCAGACGCGTCCTCGGCCCACTTCAAGCTGCCGCGCTGTGGCGACCTCGTGCAACCGGATGGGCGCTCACTCGCCCAGGGGCGTAACTAACGAAAACGTGTCCCAATGTTTAGTCTCGGGCTGGATCTCTGAGGCGTCTGCTGAACGCGCAAGCCATTGTCCGCTTCTCTAGCGTTGCAGTAAATAATTCCACGACATGCTGGAAGCACGGACCAACACCGGTGCGTTACACCAATATAACATTTGTTCCTAAATGCACAGCAAACATTTTCTGAATTTGTTACAAACAATTCTTTGGAAACCAGTTACCAAAGACTTTCTTGTAGCTCAACAGTTGAAATAGTGTGTATTTAAAAACACGTTATTTTAGAAAACATCCAAAAATCTTTATGTAGCGCAATATTTATAACAAACTCGAAGTCTACATCACTGGCTAGTTATAACTCAATATTAGTTTCACACGTTCTTCGCTAATATTTTGAGAAATTTGGTCTACGTTATTTGTAGTGCTACAAAAATATATTTGACGACCATTTNACGTTCTTCGCTAATATTTTGAGAAATTTGGTCTACGTTATTTGTAGTGCTACAAAAATATATTTGACGACCATTTGCCATTGTTCAAATACCGACATTTTTTACAATATAGTTCTCACCCAAGACGCAATTTTGTTGGCGAATTCAATAACATGGCTTGTTTATTTGCGAATAAATGTTTTTCAATGTTTTATGTTAGTTCTAAGTTATTTGAACTACTTTTTTTAATGCATTGTTTGTTTATCACTGCTGATTTCGCTAGGACACTGCAAAATTGTTAGAAGCAAATTTAACGTATATTAAACGTAATCAGTTTCACTTGCCAACAGTTTTAACACCACACTCGTCAATTGATATACGTTAACAAACACAAATAATTTTCTTATTTCTCTGTCGCATTACTGTAGATATGGTAGCGATTACGTGGAAATTAAAATATANTCTCTGTCGCATTACTTTGTTTGACACGGCTGTTTTAAAAAGTTAAAATTTTGGATTTCAGTTAATTGTCCACCAACTGTAACTCTAATTACCTTTCAATCTCTTTATAATTCAAGTCTTGGTTGCAGTTCCCCCCCCCTTCAAATAAAGTGAATTTTTGTCTGTATGATAGTAAAATGTGTGAAGAATTATTACAAAAATATTTGAACGAAAGAAAATTGTAAAAAAAAAATAAAACTACTAATTCAGGTCCGCTAACGAAAGGAAAAAACATAATAATCAGAGCAAAGTAAGTATTAAAAATAATATATCCATATATACTGTTTCATATGAGAATGGTGGAGAGAAATTACAGCCAAGACAAGCGAGAATCTGGAAAATAATTTTGTATTACAGGAATAGCACCAATCCGCAGAATCCTCCCTACTGTGTTTAAAACACAGTGTACTGGGATATAAGTTTCCCCGCCACTTGTTGGTTTAACTGGTTCTGTAAAACAATATTTCGTGTTATCTAGTGTTGCAGCCAAGCAGTATTTTCTTAGCTGTCTATTTTAGGCTCATTTAACTCTCTCTTGCTACTCGCGACCGCTGAACTGCGTTATGGATACTCAGTGATGTTAGCAATCGCAAACAGTTGTGCAGAAACTTCAAGTCATGTCATCCACAAGAAATAATCCGACTGAATTGGACGTTGATTATTTTCTGAGTTCTGCACCAACTAATTGTTTAGTTCCATAAAGTTTATTTCACGTTTTAATGTTTAAGTAGAGTTTCTTTCTTTTCAGCGTTGCAACTGACTTACAGCATGTTCAGGTATTATTAAAACTGGCAGTAAAGAACGATTTTAGTTGCAACTGATTTGATGCACATCTATTTCACTTATAAAAATGAAGACTTCTGTGACTGAAATGGATTAATCGCTAAAAACATTTCTACGCAGTATTGCCAATTTTTGTGACTTACAATAAGAGTACGTATGCTATATCTACGAAACCATGAAAACAAATTTCAAGTTGACTTTGTATTCCGCCAGTATCTATTGTCAAATGTGTCTACACAGGCTCTTTTGTCAGCTCTGCTGTATGGGCGCCTCATAAAAAATAAAGTTTTTATGTCATAACTGGGGAAAACACAAACTGATTCCTACCTNCTCATAAAAAATAAAGTTTTTATGTCATAACTGGGGAAAACACAAACTGATTCCTACCAAATTTTGCAAACAAGTAGTACTATGGCAGGTCATGTAAAATTATATGTTTTAAGTTGGTCAGGCACCTATTTTCAAAATGGCAGTGATATAAACAATTTAGTACAGTATACTGCGTATACTGAACGAAGTAGCGCGCTGATAAAACACTCGACTCGCATTCGGTAGGCCCCGGGTTCTATTCAGTCCAACCATCCTGATTTCGGATTTTCAGCATTTTCCGAACTACCTGCATGTGAACGCTGTTGATTGTTTTTAAGTGCCCCTGAATAGTGCAAGACAAGGCCCGTGTACTGCGCATTTTGCACCGTTATAAGTTCCATCCATATCATGTCTCTCTCCATCAAGAGCTACATAAAAATTATTTTGAGAATCGTGTTAATATTTGTACATTGGCATTTAAACATGATGCACCAGATTTGTCAAGTATCTTGTTAAGTGATGAAGCAACATTTACAAATCATGGCCAAGTCAACCTCGAGAACATACACTAATTGGTCAGTAATCAATCTCCATTGTCTTCGTCAAGTGGAACGTCAGCATCCATGGAATATAAATGTGTGATGTGGAACAGGGAACCATCATCTCACAGGCCCTTTTTTATTGAAGGAACACTGGATTTCCAAACATCTGTCAACATCCTAACGAACTAACTTCCACAGATGTTAGAACATCTTCCACTGCAGACTACGAGCAACCTGTGGTATCATAATTATGGTTGCCCAGTGCATAGTGCATACGTACTACAGTCTGTCTTCACCGATTGCTTCAAAATCGTTGGATTTGATGAAGGCGACCTGTACGTTGGCCTGTCCGTTAACCAGACCTGAACCCTTTAGATTTTTTTCTTAGGTAACGCTTAGAGACTTTGTCTACAAGGACATGCCGACTACACCAGAATATATTAAACAACGTATTACAGCTGCCTGTTCTGAAATTTCTGTGCAGCAATCTTTGCATGGCAGACTGGAAGCTAGAATTGTAGCTGGTAGTGTTCATTTTGAATACAACCTGTAAAGGACAGTTTTCGCTTTCTTATTTAGAATGCACAGAATTTGTTTATTAGNAGTGTTCATTTTGAATACAACCTGTAAAGGACAGTTTTCGCTTTCTTATTTAGAATGCACAGAATTTGTTTATTAGCTTTTGTATGTCTTAAGAGAATGCTGATGCATGGTACAGTAAAATCACATCAATGTACAAGATGTATAACATGTATTTTCTTGCACATTCAGAAGAAAACCACACACACTAGAACAGAAAATTAAACATACGATCATCATAGCCCAGTAACTAAGCAGTTAAATGGAGCAGACAACTGTGGTATTTAAAACTGTCATATAACTGATATAATTTTCCCCAAAGTCAGTGGGCTAACACAGGTTTTGAGGTATGGAGGTCTTAATTAAATAAAATAGGTAATTCTAATTTCCTCAGTTCAATATACAAAAACTACAAACAAAATTCTCTCGACCCAAATCCTCATGATAAATTTATATAACTTGCAGTTTGTAATTAATGAATTCAATCACTAAAATTTACAATCACCTCCAAGAAATTAAAGTAACTTAATAATTAAAAATTAATCTCAATAGACAGTGAATAAAAACCTATTCAATTATTTTATAAATTATGTTCATAATTGTCAATTCCAATAATTGAACTAAAATCCGTATTACATGTTCATTCAGTCCCATTTAAGTTTAGTCCAGGTCCCACCAGTCCTCAATGTAATAAAGTTCTCCGAGCTCCCTCATGCACAGTAGCCTTCACTCGTTGGGCATTACGCCCTATCATCCATTCACACCACGAACAACTCGTCCGCCATCGTCTCGNACAGTAGCCTTCACTCGTTGGGCATTACGCCCTATCATCCATTCACACCACGAACAACTCGTCCGCCATCGTCTCGAAATCTCCCGTCGTCGTCTGTCCTCTTCACCGACGTCCCTCGTCGACTTCGTCCGGTTACTGCACTCAGCCAGAAGGCTTCTACCAAGACCACTGACCCTAGGGCGGATGCAATATTTATAAAGTAGTAGGCTATCGCCCAGAAATTTCTCTAAAGTTGGCATTGCACCGAGGGTCCTCATTCCCAGAATATTCTTGCGCAACCTCTAAACTTATTGCCTTCTCCAGCAGAGGGGGGGAACGGCTGCGATGCCAGCCAGGTTCCCACTGCTGTCAATCATCCCCCGGGTGAGCGACGGGGTAATGAGNGGGGGGGAACGGCTGCGATGCCAGCCAGGTTCCCACTGCTGTCAATCATCCCCCGGGTGAGCGACGGGGTAATGAGCGGGTCTGCCTGGAGGAGGGAAGGGTTGAGTGAATCAACCTCCATAGATCCGGAATGTGCATGGAGCTCGCTTCAGTGAGTTTGCCTCCACCTTAAGTCTGTTCGTCCCGAACAAACTCTCAAACATCAGGACCTTCGTACAGCACCAGTTGGTCNGTTTGCCTCCACCTTAAGTCTGTTCGTCCCGAACAAACTCTCAAACATCAGGACCTTCGTACAGCACCAGTTGGTCGATGTGAACAAACTTAGACTATTCCTCCACGGAGTCCCGACGACAGATCTGGAAGGAGGTATCACTCACTCGCTTCAAAATTTGGTAAGGGCCTTCCCAACATCCTTGGCACTGAGATGTACTGCCCCCAAGGTGTCTCCTTTCATACAGCCACACTAGCCATCCTTCCCTGAATGTATCGCCTGCAACTCTCGGATCACGTCGAGTGTTCCTGTTGATGCCAGTAGACACTGGGATATGCTCGTCTCCTGCCCCCTGGCTGTCTTCCTTCTCCTGAAGACGCACACATGCCGCTTCGCCTGTCAACTGGACTTCTCTCGTTGTCTTGCCTGCAGTAACTGCGGGGCGATTTCTTAGGCGGTCCGACTCCAGTACCCTTGTTCTTCTTACCACCATATAGCGATTTTTCTTAGTTCCCTCAAATAGTATGTTGCCAGTAGTTTTGATAGACCTGTCGTTTGATAGGCACTACTGTGGCTGCCAGTTCCAATTGTCGGTGTAGCTGTTCTTTGGCGCATTTCCCGATGACTAGTCTCGGGTGGCATCATTGCACACCAGTCTCGTAAGTGTCCCTTCTTCCCATAGTTCCAACATTCCCGGTGCCTCCCTTGATGAGGGACAGGTGTCGCTGCCTCTACCGAGTTTAGAAGTTCCCCTACCGCCACCTCCAGTTTCTTCAACAAGCTCTCGGTCGTACTCACGTCTGGTTGCCGGGTCCTACAGTTCATCTGCGGGTACTGGATTCTCAAGTGTGCGGTCCGGCCACACTCCCAGCATTCCCGATGCTTAGGTGGACAAAAACTGGATTTCCTAGCACATACTCTGGCAGCAATGTCTTTCATTGTATCCTCCAACATTCTCAAGATGTCCAGGATGCTATCTCCCTCGTCATTGCACAGAGTAGCCGCCTGTACTACATGCTGGAACGTCGGCTTCTGCTTCGCTGATTCTACCTGCAATGCTCGGGCCAGGGCATCCTGCATGCTGTGTAGCGATGCTAGGCGTACAGCTGGACGTACATCTATATCAGTAATAGCATCCACGAAAAGTTGACTGCGATGACGTCTCTTGCCTCCTCAGAGCACCCATACAGACACAGGTGTGTGAGACGCATGATGTCTAGCCAGACAGCGCATGGAGCTCACGTCAGCGCGTAACATTTCGATAGCACGTAAACTATTGGCACTATAATCCTGCAAAAACACCATTGACATTCTAATTTGCAGTAGTTTCGTTTTTGTAGTGTGAATAGGAATTGTTCCATTTGAAAAATATAACTTTGTTCAAGGAATACACACCCTAATACTTAATTAAAATTCTGTGTCTGGGCTGCAACTATAAGCCTTTGTCTAAACTTCAAATTCTGTGATACCAACTCATCAATAGCACTTTTCATTTCTGAAATACTTCCGGTGCAAATTTTAGGTGATTCAGCCAGTGGTATATATATATACACACATTGGAAATATTTGTAAACTTTAGTAGAAATATTTTCGTACATACAGCCATATACTCGATTCATGGTTACTTCTAACTTTTCTGAAGCCCTGCTGAAAACCAACATACATTATATTATTCCGCCTCATACAAACAAAGCTTAGAAAATTACTCTTTAGGGCCAACGCACACATTTATGCACACTCAGTCTAATAAGATTTTGCATAAGAACTTTTTCTTACAATGTATTACCAACAAACCTATATTCTCTATGTATTAGTTATAAATGAAATATAATTTATAGATAAAATATAGGTAAAAATTATATTTAACCAAAAATAATGTACTTTCAGGTTAACAGAAGCATAAAACACCTGTGATATGACATTCTTAGGAAACAGCCAAACACGTCATACATAGGTTGTTTTTTCAAAGGTTTGATCCAAAAAGTGTGAAGAAACCGCGAATAGACTATAGCAACAACGGTGACTGGTCTGCTTGGCGAAGGTTTCCTTGCAAAATGCGCTCTGTGAAGCATACAAAAAGATCAAGCCACTCTTCAATTAAATTTCTATTCATTGATGGTTTTTAACATTTATAAAATGTACATTCTAGCAAAATATTTTTCAGTGTTACCATGTATATGTTTTGTACTTTCGCATGGAATTTAATTAGTACTTATTTGGACAATTTGTGTAGTGTGTGCACTATTTGGATTGAGTTCTGCGTGCTGTACAGGCGCAGCTCTCCTTTGGAAACCACTCCACTGNGTGTAGTGTGTGCACTATTTGGATTGAGTTCTGCGTGCTGTACAGGCGCAGCTCTCCTTTGGAAACCACTCCACTGCTGTGGTTTTACAGGAAACGCTGTTTCACTGGCATTTACCCAACAACCGGCTGGCGTTAAGCGGCTGGAGTGGGGCGGCCCTCTGGATCAAGGATGCCTAGCCCGAGAGGCGCGTGACGTCACCGCACCGAACAGACAACCCGGGGCGGCTGGCAGGCGCGCCACTCAGTCGGACAGAGGACGCCGTCAGCTACACTCCTTCGCAGAGTTCCGCCCGCTTCTCGGTCTTCGCGCGCACCAACACAGGTAACACCGCCCTCTACTCTCCCGTCGCGTCTGCTTCGCCGCCGTACATTCACCGATTTTAGGTACATCGTTGAAAACTATCTCGAAGTTCTTGAGTTGCCGTCGTCGTGGGCGATTCATGTTTTTGGATTTGTCTACCCGAAAACCTCGCCGCTTTTGTTAAGTCTGATGTCTGGGGTGTTCTCGAGTTTTTGACGTTGTCGTGAGATTGAATGTTAGATTTTGTGTTTGGTTTTTCACTAGTTTGTCATTGGTGGTATTTACTGGGTGCTAAGCTGTTTATCATTTTCCTCATAATAAGAAACAATTGAATATCCTCCTGGTACTTAACGTTACGTATTTTGGTGGAAATGCTCTTTGTATGACTTAAAGGTAGTGGAACATATACTTAGCAAAACAAGAAACCTTAAATTTTTCTGAAAACTACGTACATTAATATTATATAGATGACCGGCTATGTACCGTAGAACTGATACTGATGTGTGCGCACTGACGTAGCTGATTCAATTAATGCTATTTACTATCAAAACTGGACTCGAGAGAAAAAATTGTTTGATTATACAATTCCCACTAACGCTAATAAATAAAAATTATTCCTGGAATTTTGTTCTTAGTTTGCAGAACATTTGTTCTTATTCTATCCTTTTACAGTGAACCACTTAATGGATTTTATTGCCGTAAGAGATCCATGAAAAGTGAATCATGGTGCAGGCGGCCATTTTTTGTTTACATCTCGAATTGACGGTCTAGTCCGTGACGTCAGCGCAGATTGCACGCTAGGAAAAATCGGCTGGTTTCGTACATAGAAATAAGGTGGGTTAATTTTCGTCCTTTGCAAATACTCTCAACATAAACTCGCGAATTGTCAGCTTTCTGCTGACTGGCGAAAATATGCCGTAGACACCTGCTTAGTTTTCCCAGAGACCAGTACTTTTGTTAAAGTTATTTTGCGTAGTTTGAATATGACTTAGACCGTGGGNCCTGCTTAGTTTTCCCAGAGACCAGTACTTTTGTTAAAGTTATTTTGCGTAGTTTGAATATGACTTAGACCGTGGGTACATCGGACACAGAACTACTTCACTTCAAACATGTTTAGCTCTGTACACGGTTGCACTGGCTCCGAACTTGTTCTGATCGCAGTCACTTATTGTTCAAAGTAAACTGGTTNCCTGCTTAGTTTTCCCAGAGACCAGTACTTTTGTTAAAGTTATTTTGCGTAGTTTGAATATGACTTAGACCGTGGGCACATCGGACACAGAACTACTTCACTTCAAACATGTTAGCTCTGTACACGGTTGCACTGGCTCCGAACTTGTTCTGATCGCAGTCACTTATTGTTCAAAGTAAACTGGTTNGTTAGCTCTGTACACGGTTGCACTGGCTCCGAACTTGTTCTGATCGCAGTCACTTATTGTTCAAAGTAAACTGGTTGTGTAAGTACTTCAGGACGATTTTTCTTCTGCTTTGCCCTCTTATTGGCGGCTATGAAGTAAATAAACATTATTTTTTAAATGGTGAAAATTGGCTGTTTTTTCTACTAGGGCAAATAGCGATATACTTTGTGCCATTACAATCGAATAAATGTTAATTGTAAATTGAGAAATTAAAAAAAGAAACTTAAATTGTTAGGGAACGTGTTTTTGAAGTTTGTTCAAGCAAGCAAAAGCTTGTCTTTGTGTGAACAGCGTGTTAACCGTTAGTACGCACTAGGTAGTTTAAACAGGTATGTGCTAAGAAAAACTGTTTAGCACGGGAGCTCGAAAATTACTGCGCAGCTGGTATTCCCACTGTAGGCCTACCTACAGTANTAAGAAAAACTGTTTAGCACGGGAGCTCGAAAATTACTGCGCAGCTGGTATTCCCACTGTAGGCCTACCTACAGTACATTTCGTATTAGGTACTGCACAACATGTGCTCTTCCGTCGAAAGTTTCCGAGAGTATTGACATAGGTGACGCACACGTAATACACAGGATTCGCATTCAGCAGGTTTTGATTCCTGAGACGGTTCCTAAATTCATATCATAACCTCTTCCCTCCGTTTTGTTGCAGTCTTAATTTGATAGCTGAAACACATTCTTGTTGCTTAGTTCGTAACTCTTTTTCTTATAAAAGAACAAAGCAAAATGACCAAAGACNCTAGCTGAAACACATTCTTGTTGCTTAGTTCGTAACTCTTTTTCTTATAAAAGAACAAAGCAAAATGACCAAAGACTGTGAATCTATCAGCGAATTACACCTGTCTATGACGTCTTGAATTCTGTTTGGATGGGGTTAACGCAATGTCTTGGCAGTTGGCAAATTTTTACCGTGACACGTTCAGGGAGTTTCTTCGCCGCAGCGTTTTGAAGTGGACTGTACCAAGAATCATAGTGTATTGGGACATATTGCAACGCCAGTCCAGTCCTGTGTGTTACGGGCATTTCAAACGTATTAAAAATAATAAGTTTCCTACTATTGAAATGCCTGCGGAATAAAACTAAAAATGGAAACGGTATTATCACAATTAGTATATACCACGAGCAAACTTTTAATTGCAATATCGCTAGAACAGTTTTTTAACATTTGCAATTGAGTCCACTTCTGTAAANTACCACGAGCAAACTTTTAATTGCAATATCGCTAGAACAGTTTTTTAACATTTGCAATTGAGTCCACTTCTGTAAACTAACAGTGTTCAAATAAATTCTTTATTGGAAAAGATACGGGTACACTGGTCCGCACGAAGTAGGCTTGAGTAAGATTATTTAGTAGGATATAAAATACAATTCTTTATTAAATTATTATTGCAGTCTGTAAACACTTTCTATTTCAGANTACCACGAGCAAACTTTTAATTGCAATATCGCTAGAACAGTTTTTTAACATTTGCAATTGAGTCCACTTCTGTAAATTACAGTGTTCTAATAAATTCTTTATTGGAAAAGATACGGGTACACTGGTCCGCACGAAGTAGGCTTNATTCTTTATTGGAAAAGATACGGGTACACTGGTCCGCACGAAGTAGGCTTGAGTAAGATTATTTAGTAGGATATAAAATACAATTCTTTATTAAATTATTATTGCAGTCTGTAAACACTTTCTATTTCAGACAACATAATTAGTTGTATTTTTTAGACAGATTAAACTGTTTTATTAACTATAACACGTACGATCAGGTACTGTACTTCGACTTGAATTCATTCTCTTTTAAATGAAGTTAAAATCTCCTCGCCATTTTAATTATAGTTATTTAAGCAGCTGAAAACTCTGATACCACAAGCTATGGTGTTTTTATTTAGGGACATGCATTTTTTTAAATGTAAATTTATTTAGTTATCTTCTTTTCTGCACAAAGCTGTTTTTTTTTTTTCCACAATGGAGTCTTAAAAATCTGAAGTTTGTAATGTATTTAGTGTAGTACTATTTCGATTTCATAGAGAGACTGTGTGAGTGAGCTGAACTTAGTTCAGTTGCCTCTTCAAAACTAAAAGACTAACTTTCTCAAATATAATTTAAAAATTGGTTACTTACCCGTTTTTATATGGCCGTTTTCTTCAAGTTCACACTAGAAGTTTTCCACAAATAAAAATTCTTCTTTCGTTTTCGTGATACAGGAGCATGTGTATTTAAATTCTTCATATTTTGATGAAACGCATCGCCAGTAAATATTTCATGAGCATCAGGTGCAGACGTCGTCATCTGACAACCCTGAATATAAGTACGCGCTGCTTCAAATATACAAACTATTAAAGTTACGTTAGCTTATTTGTTTCTCGGCAGTGATTGTACAAAATTACCCACGTCACAGTGCGCGGACGCTCACGGCCAAGAAATGTTCTCTCGAGGCGTTCCGATGCATCCCTCCGTGCGTATGCTGTCTTGGGGGCGCGATCCACTGAAGCGCACGTGAAACTGCAAACCAGCGTTCTCAAGGCGCGGGCTTGGAAAACAGCACCGCACTACAATTATGTTTAGCAAATCAGGTCAAGCCAGAATTATCGCATATGATAGCTGATGTTCTGCCGTACAACCACTCAAAGCCGTTTGGTAGTTTCAGTTTACTAAATAAACACGTGAACCAATCTAGTAGGTATAAACTAAATTGGTGACGTATTTGGAAGTTTGTAATTTAGTTTGTAGTATGTAACAAAACTTATTAAATCCCGTTACCTTTTCATATTAGTTTTGAAGTTAATTCGCAAAGAAAACTGCAAAATCGGCTTTTTTTTTTAATCAATTTGCATAATTTAATTAATAAATGGCGAGTGAATTGTTTGCTATAGTAATTTAATTCCAAAAACACGCCGTTGAATGTGGTACATTTGCAACTTAACAAAAAAAATACTGCATGCATTCGTTTTTGAGAATAATAATTTTCTTTATTTAACGTAAACAGTTTCGTGGAACTACTAGGCCACTCGGAGTGTGTGTTATACAATGCAAATTAGACATTTGCTCGAAAGGTAGCCCCTGTGCAGTAAACAAGTANCAAAACTTATTAAATCCCGTTACCTTTTCATATTAGTTTTGAAGTTAATTCGCAAAGAAAACTGCAAAATCGGCTTATTTTTTTTTATCAATTTGCATAATTTAATTAATAAATGGCGAGTGAATTGTTTGTTATAGTAATTTAATTCCAAAAACACGCCGTTGAATGTGGTACATTTGCAACTTAACAAAAAAAATACTGCGTGCATTCGTTTTTGAGAATAATAATTTTCTTTATTTAACGTAAACAGTTTCGTGGAACTACTAAGCCACTCGGAGTGTGTGTTATACAATGCAAATTAGACATTTGCTCGAAAGGTAGCCCCTGTGCAGTAAACAAGTANGGCCACTCGGAGTGTGTGTTATACAATGCAAATTAGACATTTGCTCGAAAGGTAGCCCCTGTGCAGTAAACAAGTAACTTCAAAACTTTCCCAATTGAGCCGTACTAAGTTAGGCTACTAATGACTATATTTCTAACGTGACAATTGGAACACGGCCAGAACCCGCGCCAAGAGGAATCCTTACACGCGCGGCAACGCTGGACATGGCATCTCACGATGCCAACAGCAAATAACTGTTTTTTTTNCAAGAGGAATCCTTACACGCGCGGCAACGCTGGACATGGCATCTCACGATGCCAACAGCAAATAACTGTTTTTTTTTATCGAGAATGGAGGACACGTAACTACGCTGGTTTATCCGTTTGTATTTGCATGCCCGGCGTCCTGGANCAAGAGGAATCCTTACACGCGCGGCAACGCTGGACATGGCATCTCACGATGCCAACAGCAAATAACTGTTTTTTTTATCGAGAATGGAGGACACGTAACTACGCTGGTTTATCCGTTTGTATTTGCATGCCCGGCGTCCTGGANGTTTTTTTTATCGAGAATGGAGGACACGTAACTACGCTGGTTTATCCGTTTGTATTTGCATGCCCGGCGTCCTGGAACCAGTCGCACGAGAGCGTCACGCCTTCATGCACCACGTGCGCCTGTCATCCCGAGCAGCTGACCACGTGCGAAATAATGTCTTTCTATGTCATTGCGACAATACCGTTATCGTCGCCAGTCGTATTTAGCGCCCCACAAAGTAAGTCAAGAGTTAGTGAAGAAATTTGGGCTGCTCTTAACAGCGAGGTCTTGAGAGCCGTTGAGGGTGATTGAGGTGAATATGGGACAGCGCCGGAATGAAAGGGCGGAGGAAACGGGAGATCTCCGAGAAAACCCGCCGCCCAGCGACAACGTCCGGCACGATTCCCACATGCGGAAATCCACGAGTGACCCGGCCGGGGACTGAATCCGAACCGGATTGGTGGGAGGCGAGCAGGCTAACCGATCAACCACCAGCCNGGTAGATAAAAAATGTTTGCACAGTTAAAAATTAAAAAATTACGCAATATAACTTTTAATTTGTGTCTTGTATTGGATCTTTGAGAGAACATGTTTGTGCAAAGACATTGGACAAGTCAAGTTTTACTTGCTAGAAAATAACGTATATACAGGTTGAGTATAAAAGAATATCCCAACTTCGGAGGTATATAATATGAAAACCAAACAACCTACAACCTTGACTGACCAACCTAATGAACCATGGAGTTTGTTTACCATACATTCATAAGTGTTCAATGCAGCCCGAACGACATCTACGCGATAATCAAACTCGTTCCACGCTCTTGTCAGCATGCCCGATGTATGATAAACCAACTTCACGGTTCCATGGTTCGTTTGATTGATTAATCAATTTATTTGATATTACAGACCTTCAAAGTTTGGGGTATTCTTTTATACTCAGCCTGTATATATAAATGTAGTTTTCGTTCTTCCGCNTATTACAGACCTTCAAAGTTTGGGGTATTCTTTTATACTCAGCCTGTATATATAAATGTAGTTTTCGTTCTTCCGCGCTGTATGATTCCGCAATCACCACCATCTGTAAAAAGGAAGAGACGCACATCTCACTTGTCTTCTATATAATGTGANGCTGTATGATTCCGCAATCACCACCATCTGTAAAAAGGAAGAGACGCACATCTCACTTGTCTTCTATATAATGTGATGTGTGCCTGTTCTTTAACATAACTCTAGAAAATACTTTAAAATTGAATGAAACAGGATTCCACATTTGTTGCTAATTGAGTAATAGTCTGCTTTCTTGGAACTTATGACGTAAATTTTCCACAGATTAAAAAACTTTGGATATCAAAAAATACTTTTAATTATTTTTTAAAAATGTTTAGCGTTTGAAAAACATAATTTTTATAAATATTGGGGTAAGTTGTTTAAACTTGCCTTGAAGAGTAAAAAGGTCCTTGTGACATTTTTGAGATAACAAGACGTAAGTGTATATATAAATTCTTCATTTCTTGTGTTATGATTGTGAAAATACTCGTTTTTGTGACGTAAGGATATTCAACGGGCTGAAAAAAAAAGCTACGCTTGCTGTATTGGAAGTTAAATGATAGGTAAACGGTACAAAGTTCGAGTTAAACTGTGTTTTTTAAATTAAATATTAATAAGCGTTTACAAATAACGCGTGAAATGAGATCAGAATGAGGAATAAATAAACGCAAAGATTGTTTTGAATGAAGAGTTTTTTTTCTGAGCAAAATACACATTTAGAATACCTACGTTCATAGTTGTCCATAATTTGGATAAAATATATTAACATGAGCTCGGTATTTACAAGGTATTAAAACTTTCAGAATCAAAGACACTGGTGGAACAAAAAAGAATAAATAAAACTGTTTTGTTGAAAATTTTATTTTAGGAGAGTTAACTTAGTTCACCTAAAATGTACAGCACCTTTACAATGCCTATAATCAGGGCTATAAATATAACCTTTATTCACTTAAGAATACTGATCACGTTTGTAAATATTTTGGGAAAGCCATCAATATGCACTGAAATTTTGAATTATTTAAATATCAGTGTACTTATTTTGAGGTAATAGTTGAATTTTCCAGAGTTCCATTTGAAAACACGGATTCTGAAATGTAGTTGTGAGTAAACTGCTTATTTTGACTTCCAGCTGTTGAAACACTCATATTTTATGCAGCTTACTTGGGTGAAATAGTTATTGCGAGGTTTGCGCATATANCACATACAATTGCAACTTCTTCACCTGGATACGTATCACAAGTAGTGAGTATAAACCTATTTACGGTGTGTGTTCGTTATTTTTCTGTGTATCTTCTGCTGTAACGAAGATCTATAATGCCAAACCAAGTAGGAAACCTTCGGCTACGGCTCATAATATCTGATAATAAAGTGGTACAGTGTGAGCTGCTCGTAATAACTGATATTTTTTAATTTTGCTTTTAAGAATTTTTGCAAGTTTTATCAGTTGTGCAATTTATGTGAATTGTTTTAATTTTTTTATCGTAGTAGCAAACCTGGCAAAATCCCAGCAACAAGGATTTTTTTTACAACAAATACTCTACATGCGGGTTTTTCTCTAGTGAAAATATATTCACGTAACGCATAAGTCTATGCCAAACAAATATATCAGTGTTTCATGTGAAAACTTTATTATAGTTGTATTTTTACGTGCTGGGAGTTAACTCTCCCAAACATGTTGAAGTAACATAATNTATGTGAAAACTTTATTATAGTTGTATTTTTACGTGCTGGGAGTTAACTCTCCCAAACATGTTGAAGTAACATAATTTCGGTATAACACTTGTAAGTCTTCCCAGATACATTACGTTCTTGTCACGCGCATGGAGCGAGGAAGAAAATTTACGTAGGCATTAATAACACAGTATCAATGGATGAGATGAGGCCAAGGATGTTATGTAGAGTGGGTGGGGCAAAATGTGGGTAGAGGTATGGCGGAGTACGTGAAGTGGTGAGGGGAAATGCACAAGCGAGAATTGACGAAATAGTAATGTTATGTTGCAAAGTGTTCGCAGTGCCACTTGGTCGACGGATGTTTACTAACAGGCCCAAGTACGTTTCTGACAGTGTTGGCGTTTACAATTGGCGGGAGGATACGAGAAGACGTAGTGAAGGACGTCCAGCGGGCATATGCGTGCAAAACCGCTGGGACGTTCGCACTCGAATTTCACAGTGTTTAGTTTCGTAGAACATCCGTGTATATGCTGCTACTCTACCTGTATGCACATTGTGTATTCGTACACCGTAAGTATAATTAGCATCGCCATGGACACGATCACTTTGTTCAAGTGTAGGTCAAGTGAAATTGTGAAGTTATTACAAAAGTAAATATTTTACAAGTTTTTTAATTATTACACTCGTACGCATTAAAATTAACAGTAAGCAAAATAAACCATTTCTGAATTCACAAATGTTTACCGGACACTTTTTAATTCAACTTTAAGACATAGTTACTTTACCTCCGTCGTTGCCAACTTTACTGGGTGCATGACGGTCAGCGGGTCTTGTAAAATATATGCATATAGGGGTGTTGACATTTTTCAAAACTTGATTTTAAAAGTACTTAATTAACCGTGAACAACCAATAGTGAACATGGTATGTATGCACCATTACCTATCGTTACTATACGAATTCAGTATTCGAAGACATTTCGGCTGCCAATAGTTTTCTCTCGTGTGACAGAATTTTTGTGGGGAATAGCCAATCACAAAATTGGATAGTACTGCTGTTCATTTTTTTTTTTTTGCCAGTGAGCGTAAAGTAAGTAGACAGCTTGATGGCATTTACAACCTTTAGAGTGTATATTTTAGGCTCAACCTGTATATAAATTTGTTTAATTTGGAATTTGGAAGGATTTTAATTTCCATTATCCCACATAATTGAATAAAAATTAACAATTAAATACACACTTCAAAAAACTTTTGCACCACCGGGATCTTACCTGTCGTTTTGTAATACCTACTGCTCCAATGAACATCCATCTGCAACTAATTACAGATGGTGCGAATTTTTTTCAAGGTGTGTATGTTCTCTGGCGCTACACATTTGTACGAGTCTTTGCAATAATAGTCGCAATAAAGACATCAGTTTAGTGAATGTGNCTAATTACAGATGGTGCGAATTTTTTTCAAGGTGTGTATGTTCTCTGGCGCTACACATTTGTACGAGTCTTTGCAATAATAGTCGCAATAAAGACATCAGTTTAGTGAATGTGAACCAAGTCTGTAGTGCATACATTGTTTTACTAGTCCGTCTACGGATTTCCGAGTTTTCGACCACACTAACAAGGTTCGTCTACGAAGGCGCAATTGGCGTTGAAATATATCAAAACTTCAGTTATCTCGATGAAGTGGGCAGTTCGTATACGAATGGAAACTCCAGCGTAGTCCCCCCCCCCTCCCCAAGTGTTATATTAGCCGTGGACTATCTTCACTTATCACGATGAGTGAGAGAAAGTGAAAGCATTAGTGGCATATGCCTCACAATACTACCAGATCAACCGCCCCAAAATTTATAGATTCCACAAGTTAATTACATCCATAACTCTATAAGACATCAAAGCCATAACCATGCACAGTTATATATTATAAAAATTTTTACTGCAGATATTTTTATAAATGTTTGCAGCCAACGCAAATTTTCTTAGAATTTTATTTTGTATATTTGAGAACATAGTGTTACGCACGAACTCCCGCACTGGGCGCGGGCTTCGTGTTGTGGCTATGCGATGTCCGGCGCTGTGGGGGTGACCCACCTCGACCCTTCGACCCCCCTCGGTTTTCTTTCAGGTCACTCGCTCACTGCTCCGTAACCCGGAGGAAGCTCGCTTACCATCTTACGTGGCTGGCATCACAGGCCCTCCTACCTCCTACCGAAGGAGTCGAGGACTTGGGAGGATGACAAGAATTTTCTGATAATCCTTTTACTCGGCGTAACACGACATTTTGAGAACATTCTGGACCAGATCCGAAGACACTTTAAATACTCTAGCATCCGGAGAGTAGTTAGTCTTTGTNACATTTTGAGAACATTCTGGACCAGATCCGAAGACACTTTAAATACTCTAGCATCCGGAGAGTAGTTAGTCTTTGTGGTAGCCATCTGGCTGAAGTGTGGCTTTGTGGTAGCCATCTGGCTAAAGTATTGTGATAGGGCGAAGCATGGTGCAGTTTGGGACATCAACGGAGAGGACGGATGACGGCAGACGAGTGTTTGTGCGGTATGGACGGATTGGAGGGCGTGTTACTCGACGAGTAGAGGGCTACTGCACATGAGGACGCTCGGAGCTATCTCTAGAACATTGGAGTGAACATTGGAATGTCGAGTGAATTAAAGTGGGAATGTGTGAATGTGTGATNACATTTTGAGAACATTCTGGACCAGATCCGAAGACACTTTAAATACTCTAGCATCCGGAGAGTAGTTAGTCTTTGTAGTAGCCATCTGGCTGAAGTGTGGTCTTTGTGGTAGCCATCTGGCTAAAGTATTGTGATAGGGCGAAGTATGGTGCAGTTTGGGACATCAACGGAGAGGACGGATGACGGCAGACGAGTGTTTGTGCGGTATGGACGGATTGGAGGGCGTGTTACTCGACGAGTAGAGGGCTACTGCACATGAGGACGCTTGGAGCTATCTCTAGAACATTGGAGTGAACATTGGAATGTCGAGTGAATTAAAGTGGGACTGTGTGAATGTGTGATNCGGAGCTATCTCTAGAACATTGGAGTGAACATTGGAATGTCGAGTGAATTAAAGTGGGAATGTGTGAATGTGTGATACAGACTTTATTGTAAATATTGAAACTGTTAAAGCTTGACATGTAATTCCTAAAATAATTCAATAGGTTTTGAAACACTATTTATTGGGACTGATTTTGGTAATTTGATTGCATTAATTTCTTTGAGGTGGTGGTAATAGTATTGATTAAATTTATTCATTGAAAGTAGCAAGTGATAACCATTCATTGTGTGGTTTTAAGTTGAGAGTATTATTTGTAGTGTGTGTAAATAAATTAAGAAATTATTAACTCTTTTATTTAATTAAGATCTCCATTCCTTAAAGAACCTTGCTAAGCCCTCTGACTTTGAGAAGTTGTAAAAATAGTTTGAGCTTGTTGCCAACATTTTATGATTTATGAGCGACAGCTTTCTCAATGTTCTGGGAATGCAAGGATAGAAGTAAATTCATATTATAAAGTACGATGTGTACATTACGTGAGAAAGTTAGCTTTTTGTAAGATTTCAGTTGGCGGTAAATATTCCACACGGTCATTCTATCCACAGAAAAATCCACACACCAACAGAAATTCCAAGCAATTTGGCAGGATTTCTGGGAGGCACATGGGGTATGAGGTTCAGATGGAAAACCTTGGCCTCGGGGACGGGAGGGAGGAACGGTGCGGACATGACAACCTTGACGTGCTGGGAGACAATGTGCACACGTCGCTGGCGGTGTGGTGGTCAGGCAGCACGCGAAGCCACGTAGCAGGAGTTCCGCGGAAAGCTCGCGCCACGATAGCATCGCGGTCTGCACCGCTCACCACTGCCTTGGGCAACCCGCCAGCCGGTCGCTTCAGCGTCGTGGCGGTCAAGGTCATCGCCCAGGTGGCGGTAGCCTCTCCCCAAGGAGCATACAAGGGAAGAGTTGCAGCTTGGCTCAGTTCACCATGAAAATACGTGTACCTATCAGAATGATAGAAGAGATATTTACGAAACGGTTCTCAACATCCTGTACGTATCGCTGTCGGGTAGTTACATCCTCGTCGTGAAGAAGTGTTATAAATGGGGATATTTTATTTCGCGTCGTGTACGTAAGGTCTTCTACTGGCTATTTGCAGTTTCTCCACACTTTTTGAATTAAATCTTTAAAAAATTACTCCATGTATAACACGTTTAGTTTCCTAAATGTGCCATATATCACAACCGTTTTATACTTCTATTANTAAAAAATTACTCCATGTATAACACGTTTAGTTTCCTAAATGTGCCATATATCACAACCGTTTTATACTTCTATTAACGTAAAATGCATTATTTTCCGGCCAATTGAAAATTTATTTATATTCTAGCTATAAATTATTATTTATCTGTTATAATTAATAAAAATAAAAACTGTGAAATAACAGGTGTGTTGGTAATGCGTAGTAAGAAATAGTTCTTATGGAAAATAGTATTACACCGAGTGCGCACGAATGCGGTGCGCAGCCCCTTTGGTGTAATTTTCTATACTTGTTTAAGCTTTGTTTGCACGAGGCGGAAGAATATCCTGGAAGTATAACTTTAGCACGACTTCAGAAAAGTAGTAAGTAACTATGAATGAACTATACCAACAGAATTGCAGTATAAATGAGGATGGAAAGCAATTTACTTGAATTTTTATTTTCCATTATTAATTTGAAAATTACTTCTAAATTATGTTCTTTGCTAATCACTCTTTCACTAAAATGAAGTATAATTTCTAGTAGTGTGTGATCGGTTCAACATACGACGAGTACATTCACAATGAGCCACGATTGTATATGCACGTTCTATGCAGACGTCTTTTTGCGTACATGAAACTGAGATTCAACGGTGTAAAGCTTGATTTACAAATGAAAAAAATATTACTAAGAATTATGCAGTAACCGCAGCTCTCACACATAGAACTACGTCCCCTGTATTTACTATTTTCAGTTTACCTTTAAATTCTTTAATCCAGCCAACGAAAACTCTCGACAAGCTTGTATTTACTATTGGTTAATGTNTTTCAGTTTACCTTTAAATTCTTTAATCCAGCCAACGAAAACTCTCGACAAGCTTGTATTTACTATTGGTTAATGTATATTCCTAACCTCTCTTGGCACAACCACATATAACAGGACATTCTTCAAAGCAGACATTTTCTAGCAGAGACGCTTATTATTGTGGTTTAAATTCGCAAATATAATTATAAACATCGCTATACCTACACACGCCTTTTAAATATTTTTGATGCTTACATTACTGTGAATAACATTTTCCCANGCAGACATTTTCTAGCAGAGACGCTTATTATTGTGGTTTAAATTCGCAAATATAATTATAAACATCGCCATACCTACACACGCCTTTTAAATATTTTTGATGCTTACATTACTGTGAATAACATTTTCCCGCCTAAAATACAGACTACTCTGTTCTGATTGGTCACCGACACACAAATTGTACTCAATATATGACATATATATATTTTTTCTTAACGCCTAAGTAAATCTAACCACACACACGACCTGTTAATTTATATCATTACCCAAGACTTTTAGATTAAACACACTAAACTTTTCTGTACATTTTTCAACGGGGAACTCTCAGACGAAAGTCTTTTCTAAAAAAGGCGATGTCCGTGGACACCTAATGCTGATTTGTGCACGTGACTGCTCTGATGTAACGCTCTCGCTCCGAAGGTCTGATNTTTCAGTTTACCTTTAAATTCTTTAATCCAGCCAACGAAAACTCTCGACAAGCTTGTATTTACTATTGGTTAATGTCTATTCCTAACCTCTCTTGGCACAACCACATATAACAGGACATTCTTCAAAGCAGACATTTTCTAGCAGAGACGCTTATTATTGTGGTTTAAATTCGCAAATATAATTATAAACATCGCCATACCTACACACGCCTTTTAAATATTTTTGATGCTTACATTACTGTGAATAACATTTTCCCGCCTAAAATACAGACTACTCTGTTCTGATTGGTCACCGACACACAAATTGTACTCAATATATGACATATATATATTTTTTCTTAACGCCTAAGTAAATCTAACCACACACACGACCTGTTAATTTATATCATTACCCAAGACTTTTGGATTAAACACACTAAACTTTTCTGTACATTTTTCAACGGGGAACTCTCAGACGAAAGTCTTTTCTAAAAAAGGTGATGTCCGTGGACACCTAATGCTGATTTGTGCACGTGACTGCTCTGATGTAACGCTCTCGCTCCGAAGGTCTGATNTGATGTCCGTGGACACCTAATGCTGATTTGTGCACGTGACTGCTCTGATGTAACGCTCTCGCTCCGAAGGTCTGATGTAAATTTATTCGCCAACTTGAATTTTTTCCGCGGACGATGTCGAAACACAGCCTGAAGACGAACAATAAGAAGAACAAAGTTGATTCTTGTACTAAGTTTCGCACGTAAGTACCCCAACCTGCTGTTATTTGCGCTACTTGAAAAATAAACTGAATACGTATTAAATAGATTAACCAAATATAGTTGAGTAAATACAAAATATTAACGACGTTAATGAACTAACGTGCAATATCAAAATATAGGAACGGCCAGTAAACAACATTAACTATATATACATATTTTAATGTCTATATTACGACAATTTTAAAATAAGTATCCAGATTACTTAAAACTCGGCACTTACAACAACGCATCACAATAATTAGCCCCACCGCAAAACAAAATCAATAGAAGAGTTGCTGCGTAAAATACACGTAGTGCGATCGAAATGTTAGTGTATAAGACAGCATCTTATTATAATTAACAGTCTACAATTGGCATTGTCCGCGGGCATGTCCAACACCTAATGTGAAGGCGTCGGTATCTTTTTAATTCTGTCAAGACTTTTAGCGGAATTTCGGTATAATATTTATACGCGTATATCGGGTTGAGATAAACTATTCAGTGGTATTTATTTTAATTTTATCACAGTCGAGAGGGTGTGTCCCATAAATAAACACTCATTACATTGATATGAATAATTACACGTTTTGGAAGCGAATACAGAAAAACCAAGAAATGGCAGTCGTAGATAATATGTTTCGCTAACTTGGTCAGCAAATATTTTGCCAGCGTGATGCATTCTATATTTATTACGTAGTAAATTTGTACGTTTTAGTGCGACGTAAGATATCGCGCCAAAGGAATGTTCATCCCGTCAAAATATTTGCACACAAAGTAGGCAGAAACACTTATTTAAGGATTGTCATCTTATAATTTTTCAATTTTTGTTTCTAGAAACATGTAAACTTATATAAACGTTTTTAGCGTTAATGAATGCAACACACCACGCCTTCTTAAAATAACCTCTGTCGTTTCACAATGTGTAGTTTTTCCCTCCGACTATGAATAACACAGCGTCCCGACGCCCAGTGGTATTAAAACCTGTCTAGCAGTGACCTGGTACTTTTGGAATGATGACTAATAGCATAGTTGTACCGTTACTACAGCACGAGGACGCTCCCGTCTACCAGGAACAATTTTCCGCGTTTGAGCGGAGAAGGGGGGGAAGGCATCAAGTGCATCATCGCCGTAACGCGGAAGGATCTGAATCGCCGTACTGTTTTCCGTCGTGCCTCTTGTACCTACGGGACTCCTATGGTAGTTTCGCTCGTGTCAGGATAGTATGCTTTAGGGTTTAGTAGTCTGAAAAAGCTGTTTTTTAATTGCGTTGGAGAAATTAAAAATAATGTTTTTATAGTAGGACAATGGACATAAGAACATGCTGTTATGATTTTGATATTTTGTTGGTACTTATCCTTAACGGGGATATAGGGGCGTAACAAGTTATTGAAAAGAGTTATGCAATGAACACTATATAAAAGAGGTTTATTTAACATTAAGGTCATANGGGGCGTAACAAGTTATTGAAAAGAGTTATGCAATGAACACTATATAAAAGAGGTTTATTTAACATTAAGGTCATATAAATATACTGAAATATTGCATGATATTATTTTATAAAGATTTAACCAGCCACGTTCTGAGTAAAGCCTAGTNATACTGAAATATTGCATGATATTATTTTATAAAGATTTAACCAGCCACGTTCTGAGTAAAGCCTAGTTGAAGAGTCTCCACCTTGTTCATGATTCTGGAGGCTGATTAAGATGGTGCAAGTCGACGGCCGGACACGCCCATCTTCAGTGGTCTTCTCGTTCCAATGGCCCCACGACAAGAGTCACCGCCCACGGACTACACTGTCCTATATCGGCTGCGTTGTCCCCGTTTACTGGGCGGGGGAGGGGGTTTCTGTGGTTTGCGATTTCATAACTAATTTCAGCGATCACGGCCCGTGTCCTGGATAAATAANGGGGTTTCTGTGGTTTGCGATTTCATAACTAATTTCAGCGATCACGGCCCGTGTCCTGGATAAATAAGTGAAGGTGAGATCAGGCAGGCGCTCAGCTAAGGGCCTGACCATAACTCGTAACAATGCGCAGACTCCAATGTCAGCGGGCTGTCACGCGACGAGCACTTCAAGTAGTGGAGGTATTTGGTCACTCGGCAGCTCGCGGTCCAACGTGATCGCTACGGCACGGCTGTTGGGCGCCCTGAGATACACGGCACTTGGATCCATAGCATCCACTTCAGAATTTGAGTCGCGTATTAAGTCCGGTACACTACAGCGGGGTAGGGGCACAGAGGTCGTGGGGGACGTGCGGTTCCGAACCCCCATTGGCGTTATAAAGACCACGGGAGTTACGGGGTGCTCCATCAGACCCCCAATTATAATGAAATTCTTTGTTTACTGTATTTTTCCTACCATCTCTGAAAATAACAGTTGTGTTCAATTTATACCTTTGCCTCATACCGAACATTTAATATGGTATGCGTTCCGGATGAGGCGAGCATCACATGGCATTGTTGGAAGCGAGTATACTACCGTGGAAAGTTATAAACATTTTCTTGTCTATCAACACTAGCACAAAAATATTGGTAACTGCAAGACTATACGACACAAAGATTTATTATTTTTAATTAACAGTAATGGCTCCATAAATTCGATTAAGANGGTAACTGCAAGACTATACGACACAAAGATTTATTATTTTTAATTAACAGTAATGGCTCCATAAATTCGATTAAGACGTACTCATGCTATACTTCGTTAAATTTCTATGTTCCCTAAAAAAAGTACTTATTTGAGTAAAAGTGGCAAACGAGCTCAATTTTTTTACTGCGTTTTCAAAACAACTTTATAAGTTGCAACTTAATGATAGCGTGGTTTTTTTTTTAAGGCGATTGTCTACCTGGCGCTTGAAATGCACCCTGCGTGTTTGAAAAAGTGCGTATTGACGAAGCTATTAAACATGNGGTAGCTGCAAGACTATACGACACAAAGATTTATTATTTTTAATTAACAGTAATGGCTCCATAAATTCGATTAAGATGTACTCATGCTATACTTCGTCAAATTTCTATGTTCCCTAAAAAAAGTACTTATTTGAGTAAAAGTGGCAAACGAGCTCAATTTTTTTACTGCGTTTTCAAAACAACTTTATAAGTTGCAACTTAATGATAGCGTGGTTTTTTTTTAAATGCGATTGTCTACCTGGCGCTTGAAATGCACCCTGCGTGTTTGAAAAAGTGCGTATTGACGAAGCTATTAAACATGTCTCCAACACATTTAGCTACGAAAAGAAAGCACATTTCAGACAGCGATGGAATGATGATACTTTCAAGATATCGCGCACATTCGAAACATTACTTTCATGCTCTCCATAATAGCTAGAAACCGCTTTTAGAAACTGCTGTATCTCAAAATATGCGAACCGGATATAGTTCATTTCATATAAGAAGGGCCACTTTCTGTCAGTGAGTGGCAACTTAATATATTGAAAACAAATAACCTGCCATTTACAAAATCCTGTATCAGCTGATGCACGAACGAACAAAAGTTAATATTACGTTGGCTATTCTGAGAGCAGTGCCGAAGCACATCACACAAGCAGAAGATACGCGGATAAGAAAGAGTTCGTAGATTAATTAATACATTTTATTTTTCGTGGTCATAAAACAGCAGTTTTTAGTTTTAGAAACGAAACTTAGTGACAAAATAGTAATGTATAGGTGTTCAAAATGAGATGCACAATAAAACGATACGTATCCAAACGTGACGAAAAAATCCAAAGTTTCCAGACTCTCAAGCCAGGTGCTGCCATCTTGTAAGCACCATCATTTGCAATATGCCCTTCCATGCCATCTGTTATCCATATCCCGAACTACACCCAGAAACATATTATAGTTTTGTTGTTTAAAATAACGTATTCACGCGCATATACAAATAATTTTATTTTCCCGCGAGCTCTGTATAATTTTTAAAGTAACATATATTTCGTGTACCGCGTTTACGAACGACCCTACACACGTCCACCAAGCTCCGTTTACGAATGCAGCGCCACCCAAGCAGTTCACCAATTGCCACACGGAGCAGCACCTCCTGGACGCGCTGACTCGCCACATCAAAGCCTATTCTTGACACGCCTGTTGATGGCGAATGGATACATAAACGAAAAGACACGGCGATTTTCAACTGTCAAGAATGTGGCCTTCTTATATGGTACACAGTATACATGGGAAGCTATGCTACAGAGGCATGCATTGGACTTTGCTGCAGTCGCGTCCAATCAAATGATAGGGTTGCCGCTTAAATACCTGAAGTTCTGTGATCACGAGTAAGCCACTGTGAGCTGGTTCAGGGACATGCGCGTAGAGGCGGTACCGTTTTACGTACACCGGTTGCCATCTTTGGGTTTAATGGAGGTAACGGTGGTCTAACGTTAATAATATTTCGTAATCAATAACGTCATATTGTACCCTAACAAAATAAATAACACATCTGAAATAGAAAAATTTCATACTCTTGTTCCAAAGTTTTACGGCGTATATTCATAGTTGTCTATTATTTGGCGTGACATAATTTTTATGAGTGCTAGTGATAATTTATTTTTACTTGTTCAAAGTTTTTACTTTTTGCTTCTAGGTGTTTTTTAATGTATTCATAAGCCCTAGAGTACCATCTCGACACTTTCTTTATTAATTTCCCCATAGATTGGGCTCGAACAAACCCCTGGTTCTTGAAGACTTTTATATACCGGTTCGTGACACACAGTGAATTAAGACAATGTTTCACTTCGCCTATTCAGTTTTATATTACCTCTATAAATATAGGAAACCCCGTGTTTAATATGCAGGCTCCTATTATAACAGTTAACATGTTTAAAACTATAGGTATGTGTTTGTGAAGAACGCATCATGAAATAAGAGGCCCGAGTGGCATTTCCGCTCGTGTAACACGAGCTCGACTGCCGAGAAACTGTTTTCCATCCCCCCTCCCCCTCCTTGCCATGCCGGGTTAGGGTAAAGAATGCGCTGCGCAGAACGAAAATGGAGGCAGATCTTTCGTTTCTTATCCAACATGCATTGATATCTTTAAAGTAAGATTCCATCATCGTAAGGGATCTGATTTCCTTTCGTAGNCGTTTCTTATCCAACATGCATTGATATCTTTAAAGTAAGATTCCATCATCGTAAGGGATCTGATTTCCTTTCGTAGGTAAACACATTGGGAACACGTTTAATAGTTTCGTCAAAAAAAAAACTTTACGCAGTTCAAGCACGAGGTAGGCGAGCCCCTTAAGCAACGATCGATTATGTATTTTTTGTAGCTTGCGTTTTGTCACTTTTGAAGCTAACAAATTACCAAATAATCGGCACGTTAATTTTTGCTGATTTTAAGGTCTAAATACGCATACAGCTTGAGTTACTATAATAAACGAAAGCATATCACACTGTAAATAATTATTTAGTAATTTNCGTTTCTTATCCAACATGCATTGATATCTTTAAAGTAAGATTCCATCATCGTAAGGGATCTGATTTCCTTTCGTAGATAAACACATTGGGAACACGTTTAATAGTTTCGTCAAAAAAAAAAACTTTACGCAGTTCAAGCACGAGGTAGGCGAGCCCCTTAAGCAACGATCGATTATGTATTTTTTGTAGCTTGCGTTTTGTCACTTTTGAAGCTAACAAATTACCAAATAATCGGCACGTTAATTTTTGCTGATTTTAAGTTCTAAATACGCATACAGCTTGAGTTACTATAATAAACGAAAGCATATCACACTGTAAATAATTATTTAGTAATTTNGTCTAAATACGCATACAGCTTGAGTTACTATAATAAACGAAAGCATATCACACTGTAAATAATTATTTAGTAATTTGCCAAAATTTTCATCAAGTATTTGATTTAATTATTTAATAATTAATTAATTTAAAGTAAAGCTGTACAAAAAATAGCAACGTTGGATGCTGCCGTGGTGTTCCAGTTAAAACTTCGCAAAATTCAAAATGCAAATGACGAAAAAACTTAAACTAGCTAGCTGGAACACGGCCTGAGAGGCTGGCTGGAGGTTGAGACAGTTGTGCTAGTGATGGGCGAGTCCATACTGGAGATACGAACACAAGAACCTTACATTAGTCTGTGGCACTGTCCAGCTATCGCCATGGAAGACCACGAGGCGCCAAGGAACATGCACTACTAAGTTTAGTAACGTTTTAAAACGCCATTATCACACAAATGAACCCCGGCAACATGGAGCCAGTGTCTCTGATACTATTAAAACCTTCTTATAAAATCCTACGGGTTTATTAACTCCTTTTCATTACATATTTTGGCCGTACCACGTTTTCGCGTTCGTTAAACACCAAAAACAATCCTAATATTGTTTAAAAAAAATTAATCCCAGGAAAAACGACTCGATTACTATTGGCCATACAGATTCACGTACATCAAAGGTAATCTTCAAAAAATAATCTGAAGAAGTAGAGTAAACCTGGTCACGTGACCGAATTATCCCAGTTAACTCTTTCAGGTTTCTTTTTTATGTTCTGTAAGTTTACGTTGTTTTGTTTTATTTCCCTTCTGGATTAATTTTTCATACAGCTTGAGTGTATTGAACATTTTATTGTTGTTTAAACAACTGTCAGTATAAAAGTTAATTTTTTTATGGCGCTTAGCATGTTTTATGTTAACTAATAACGGGATCATTATTTTATATGCATTAAACGTTTGAATACCGGTTGCTTGAAATAGTAGTAATCTAATTGCAACAGTTTTATTTTTTCTACATTAATTAAATTAAGCTATACGCGTGAAAAATGTAATGTATGGTTCTTCGATATAAATTATTTTCGGCTTTACTGAAATTGCGCTGTACTCGTTTTTGGTGTTCTTTTCCATAGTGAATATCATCGTAAAGAGACTGGTGAGGCCTGCTCGTGACGAGCTGTGTCCAGCGGGCGTGTGCCGGTCTGTTGGCTGAGCAGGCGGGAACTTGTACAGCGCTAATCCTCACCTCCCACCCGCTCCTGCTCACGCAAACACTCGTCCAACCCGTCCTTAGCTTCGGACAGCACTGTGACCAGCGCTACGTGTCCGGTCGCCGCAGCTTCCTACAGCCCCTGACCTACATGGACCCGCAGTCTACNAGCACTGTGACCAGCGCTACGTGTCCGGTCGCCGCAGCTTCCTACAGCCCCTGACCTACATGGACCCGCAGTCTACCGTCTGCAGGACGCGACAGGAGCTTTGTCCGCTTCGCATGTACTTTCTGCAACTTCAACAGTTGTAAAGGGTTTATAAGTTGCCACCCAAACGCACGAGAGCTACATCGAGAAACTAGTTTCATTACATTTCCTATCATTAAATACATTTCAAATGTTTTAACTTGGCATGTGTAAAGGTATAAATTATTAATTGAAATTCAGTTTATATCCTTTATTTTCTAATTATTTACTTAGAATCAAAACTTTTATATACGTACCACGAAACCTATTTGCTTCCATTAAATATTTTTATCTAATTTTCACCATTCACGACCCTCTCAATCATAATCGAAATAATTACCACGTCCGAAATACATATTAAACTTATCTGAACTTCAAAATCTGTTTCTCCTGTCTATCCAAGTTTATTATACACCTTCACCTCTTACTCGACCTCCTCTAGGCGATGTGGAAGGTTTAGCACCCAGGTAATATAGACGGGTTATTTGTCAAGCGGAAGTCAAATTATCACAGAGTGGGTTGTGATGAACTGTCCAAAACTCCGTATTTGGAATTTAAATGAAATAAAGTGTGTTCTGTTAGTAAACTGCTAAGTTTACATTATAAATAAATAACAGAATAAACTGCTAAGTTTACATTATTAAATAAATAACATAATTAACAATACATTTTTATTTTGACAAAAAGGTATAGAGTTTAAACTGTTGATTACTTTTACTAACACAACATAATCTTTGTAGAAGCTAATTATTTGGTTTAAATAATTTTTTGTATTCGCTTGACACTTACGACAAAATTTTGTTGAATTAAACGTTTGCAGGATTAACAACACCATACGTTTCACTTAATTGTATAATTAATGTATGAAATACTTGCCAATAGCTGCTGTTATTACAATGTTACAAAACGCACTTTATTTAGAGCATTCGTAAAACTGAAAACGATCGAAAAACAAAGNTCTGCTGTTATTACAATGTTACAAAACGCACTTTATTTAGAGCATTCGTAAAACTGAAAACGATCGAAAAACAAAGGAAGTGGGTGTTTTCCTGGGACCTTGGATTTCGCTGCCGATGCCACAAAGTCCAACTCGCCGATACGTAATTCTAAGGAAGTAATGAAATAACGCGTCTTTATCCCGCACGGAGCCTTACTGTGGTAATATCCATTCAATATTGTGTTAATTTTTATCTCTTTATAACATACTGTTATGATTTACTATTAAAATACANGTGGTAATATCCATTCAATATTGTGTTAATTTTTATCTCTTTATAACATACTGTTATGATTTACTATTAAAATACAAATACATATTGTACACGAAGCTACTTTACAGAATTTCTAAAACCAGAATGGACTCAATTTCAGTCTGTATTTTANCAAATACATATTGTACACGAAGCTACTTTACAGAATTTCTAAAACCAGAATGGACTCAATTTCAGTCTGTATTTTATCATGAGAGACTGAAAAATTACAAATATTGGATTTATCTTTCTTACCGTTACAGAGGCAGCAAAAACCACATGGGTAAAATACTGCGAACTTAAAAATATGTGTTAATATATGCCTTATGTCCTGACAACCCTCTTTAAAAAATATTGAGCTAAAAAATAAGCAACAGCGAAACAAAAAAAAACCAAGATGGAATGTATAATACTCCTTTAAGGCAAAGAGAGTGGCATCCAACAAAGCACTGTACCTTACTGNAAAAAACCAAGATGGAATGTATAATACTCCTTTAAGGCAAAGAGAGTGGCATCCAACAAAGCACTGTACCTTACTGTACAAAATGCAGCGTTCAGACAAAGGGTAAGCGGGAGGTGGGATGCTGTATCTTGACAACCAAGGCCACCGGACCACAACCCCCTGAACTTCTTCTTGTGGGGATTCCTGAAGGAACTAGTGTACCGTGAACCTGTGGTCAGCGTCTAGCAATGCCTTGCCCGAGCTCATGCTGCTGTGGTACATGTAACAAATGATCACAGGCGGCCGTTTCACGACGTCTACACGCCNCAGGGTTTCAGAAAATCTTGAAGTTACCGTGAATACATTATATATATCGAGATGGAGGGTGGTCAAACTGAACATCTGTTGCTTTGAAATGAAAAGTTCCCCATGCCACGTGTGTTGCGTCGAGCATGTTGAAAGGGTTGCCTGCTTGAAGGCATGGCCACGGCACTCACAATTATAATGTTAGTATCGCTAAAACGGTTTGCCTGAGCGAGTTCAGACTAGAGCAATTTCTTTGTTAAATATAACATGTCGATTACTAAATCGCGTACATTGTTCTCTTAAGACTTTGTTACAGACCTGCATGCATAATTAGGGTGGCGACCCCTAGTTTTTTACCGACGGGGTTGGACGGCAATCACAATTTGTTTGCTGCATGCGGATCTCGATGCATGTGAATGGAATCCAGAAGGTGAATGTTCCACTCGAAATAATTTTTGATTTATTGTCACCTAACGTGTATCTCAAAGCCACTTTCATGGTGTTTCTACAACCCTACTCTTAGAGATAGAGGGGTGTTTCCTATGCTCATTAATATTGATTTAGGCCTGACCACCATGGGCCGCGAGCTAATTCGCCATTTCCATTCTATCCTGTATATAACATACAGAAACTCGTGTTGCCGTACGTGGATTACATTTTTCCAAAAATAAAGGCCAATAAAGTAAATTTAATCTTGAGTAAACAACTCTATACGAACAAACTGTACAGCCTCCTAATGAACTGGAAGTGAACCTGCAACATTACTGAAATATTTAATGCTATGTTTTAATTCGCCCTGCCAGTCTTCAAAAGTAAAAAAGCTTGCCAAGGTTTTGAAAAAAAAAACGGATGAATGGAGCAATCGGAGGCAGACGATACATGAGCCAGGTGAAGCGGCTGCTGTAACTTAAAGTAGGATGGTTGGGTACCTCAACTGACACAGCATAGGTGGTGAAGTTACGTTATACAGACTTATCACACTACAAGTTATTACAGAGCTAAATGCAATGCTACCAGAAAGTTACGCAACTGTACTATTTTGTATGTGTATGCACTTGAGCTCCACAAATACCACTGCAGTTTCAGAGTAGAGGTGGTGGACAGTTCAACATGATTCTCGTTGCACTACTATTGAGAGTCGTTGTCAGCTGCTGGGAATAATTAAGAGGTGCCTGATTGAATGTTGTTCACGTGATAGACGAATGGCGGTCAGATGCGCTGGCTGGTTGTAAATCAATCTTTAGCTGTGGTCTATTCACGGTTTCTTCACACTTTTTGACTCAAACCTTAGAAAAATCACCCATATATCACGTGTTTCGTTATTTCGTGAATGTGTCTTGCTACAACGTTTTATATTTCTGTTAACATGGAAGTATTTTTTTTGGGGTTAATTGAACTTTAACACATATAATATTTATAAATTACATTATTTTATTTATAATTAGTATGACTAAAGACGAGATGAAAAAATGGGTCTGTCAGAAATAGTTCTCGTGCAAAATATTATTAAAGTGGGTGCGCACGAATACGGTGCGTTTTCCCATTGGTGTAATTTTCTAATTTTCTAGACTTGGTCAAGCTTTGTTTGCATGAGGCGGAGGAATATCCTGGGAGTATAACTTTAGCAGGGAGGGGCTGAGCGGTTAGACTACTCGCCTCCCACCACCAAGGCGAACCGGGTTCAATACCCGGTCAGGTCACTCCGTAACTTCTAAAGTGGGAATCGTGCCGAACGGTACCGCTGGTCGGTGGGTTTTTCTCGGGGATCTCCCATTTCCCCCGCCCTTGCATTCAAGCGTTGTTCCGCACTCGCCTTACTTCACCCTCATCGGCTCTCAAGACCTCGCTGTTAAGAGCCGCCCAAATCTCTTCACTCACTCACATGTGTCGTCGCTTGTTGCAGAGATGAGGATAGCACACTCGCTACTGCTGCTGGGGGTGTTGGGCGGGGCGTTGTGCCAGTCCGACAACGGTGACCTGGGCTCGCTGCTAGACAACTACCAGTCGACGTCGGACACCTCGGCCAAGGCGCAGGGGAGCGCACCCACTGACGCCGTCAACGCCGACGGCTACAACTCGCTCGACTGCGAGTGCGTGCCCTACTACCTCTGTCAGAACAACTCCATCATCACCGACGGAGTCGGCCTCATCGACATCAGGTCTCACTTTCAATCCCCCCACGCCACTAACAGCCCTTGCTTTTGCCCCGTGCGCACCGCTTCAGGGTGAGTCTGCCTGCCTGCCTGCCTGCCTGCCTGCCTGCCTGCCTGCCTGCCTGCCTCCTTCCTGAAGCCGCTTGCATGCCCTTCATGTCCTCCTTCCCCTCCTGCTTCACACCTAACGTCCCATCTCGTGACTATGTAGGTTGATCACGGCTGGCTAACTGAGCACTTTTGGAAACCCTGTTTCAGATCTACTTGCATGGACGTTGTGTAATCTTCCACTACGTGTAAAATTAACATTGCCATGGTGATAATTACTTTATTCGTGCGAAGGCCAGGTTAAATTGTATGTTTATTATAATGATTAAAAAAAAACAAAAAACAAGCGGGATTATTTCAGTATTCACAAATGTTTACCTATAACACTTTTATTTCAACGTTAATACATGGAACAACTTTCCCTTTGTCGTTATCAACTTGACTGAGATAAGTACTGTCAGTGTGCTCATTGAAATATATGCAAGTAAGGGCAGTGAAATTTTTCTAAGGTTAATTTCAAAAGTCTTCAATTATCTATGAACAGCCTTTATCCATTTTAACGGAAAACACTTACTTTCGTATCTACAGTAATGTTGGAGAGAGAGAGAGAGAGTTAGTAAACCTAGTTTCACGACTTCGTCTTGTTATTACTGTAGTGGTTAAGTTAATGGTAACAACATTCATATGGCAACTGTTGTATACGCTTAGAACAAGTATGTTGTGATCTTACAATCCCCCTGTATCACATATATATAACCATCTAGACTCATAACAATGCAATTTTTATACGTTCTCCGGAAGGATATACTATATCGTGAAAGAAAAAATCTTATCAGGTTTTTCACGAGTGATCAGTTACTCTGAACCACCTATATCTGCATATTTGTGTATTCCCTATTTCTGGAATTATAAATTTGTGTACTAGATCCTCGAAGCTGTTGACTGATTGCATAATTATTACCCAAAACTTGAATCAGGACAACTGTTCGTTAATTTGCATTTTCAGGGTCGGCTAATCAATGACTTAGTCATTATAGAATAGTACAGCCTAAATTACTGGTAGCTAAACATGGGAAACTGGGTCAATAATTTCCCCTCGCACTTTCTCCGTATTCAGTCTTAGAGTTTTCGTTGAAGCATTTTAATTTTCACTGATTCAAGTTTCGAGTGTCAGCAGTAGCGTTTTGTACTAATGTGTAAGAGTTGTAGTCAGTTTCTCATGTAATACATATTGGTTGCTTATTAGTACTTATTAATATTTCCATAAATAATTAGCCGCCCTCCGGAATTCTTAAATACTGATTTTGAAGATTAGGCTATATTTTTCCTCCTCCCAAAAGTATTTAAAAACATTCTTCCAAAGCTCTTAGATGCTTCCTCTCCCTGTGAACTATTCGCATGNTGAACAGCCTTTATCCATTTTAACGGAAAACACTTACTTTCGTATCTACAGTAATGTTGGAGAGAGAGAGAGAGAGAGAGAGTTAGTAAACCTAGTTTCACGACTTCGTCTTGTTATTACTGTAGTGGTTAAATTAATGGTAACAACATTCATATGGCAACTGTTGTATACGCTTAGAACAAGTATGTTGTGATCTTACAATCCCCCTGTATCACTTCACTGACGAATATATATAACCATCTAGACTCATAACAATGCAATTTTTATACGTTCTCCGGAAGGATATACTATATCGTGAAAGAAAAAATCTTATCAGGTTTTTCACGAGTGATCAGTTACTCTGAACCACCTATATCTGCATATTTGTGTATTCCCTATTTCTGGAATTATAAATTTGTGTACTAGATCCTCGAAGCTGTTGACTGATTGCATAATTATTACCCAAAACTTGAATCAGGACAACTGTTCGTTAATTTGCATTTTCAGGGTCGGCTAATCAATGACTTAGTCATTATAGAATAGTACAGCCTAAATTACTGGTAGCTAAACATGGGAAACTGGGTCAATAATTTCCCCTCGCACTTTCTCCGTATTCAGTCTTAGAGTTTTCGTTGAAGCATTTTAATTTTCACTGATTCAAGTTTCGAGTGTCAGCAGTAGCGTTTTGTACTAATGTGTAAGAGTTGTAGTCAGTTTCTCATGTAATACATATTGGTTGCTTATTAGTACTTATTAAAATTTCCATAAATAATTAGCGGCCCTCCGGAATTCTTAAATACTGATTTTGAAGATTAGGCTATATTTTCCCTCCTCCCAAAAGTATTTAAAAACATTCTTCCAAAGCTCTTAGATGCTTCCTCTCCCTGTGAACTATTCGCATGNTCCTCCTCCCAAAAGTATTTAAAAACATTCTTCCAAAGCTCTTAGATGCTTCCTCTCCCTGTGAACTATTCGCATGCGTGCTTGAGTTCCTCTAGAAGTGAGAACACAAACAGGATGAAACTTTATGGATGTTTTTTTTATTGTATAACTTCTAAGCGTAGTTCGTGTATGAGCACTGTTTTTATAGCAGCGTCATCTTTTTTCCTAGAAACTGTTGTGTTCTTTATTTTCTCTTAGTTATTGGGAGTACTTATGCTGCAGAATTGGAAGCATATTCCGCAAACCTAGCGTTTCGATTCTTGTCGTTGCAATGTTGTTTGCGATGGCGCTGTTAACAATGCAAAGTTTGACTGCTGAATTTACCTGTCGCAGTTACAGTAGCAGAATTTGCTTACTTACAGTTTAATTAGGGGAAGATATACGTAATTTTTTGTACTGCCTATCATCTACACCGAAGAGCCAAAAAAACTGGTANCAGTTTAATTAGGGGAAGATATACGTAATTTTTTGTACTGCCTATCATCTACACCGAAGAGCCAAAAAAACTGGTATACCTGCCTAATATCGTGTAGGGTCCCCGCGAGCACACAGAAGTGCCTCAAGACGACGTGGCATGGACTCGACTAATTGTTGAAGGTACGCAGGAGGCAATTCACACTATCAATCCTGCAGGGCAGTCCACATATCCATAGGACTGTGAGGCGGTGGAGATCTCTTCTCAACAGCACGTTGCAAGGCATCCCAGATATGCTCAATAATGTTCATGTCTGGTGATTTAGGTGGTCAATGGAAGTGTCTAAAGTCAGAAGAGTGTTCCTAGAGCCACTCGGTATCAACTCTCGACGTGTGGGGTGTCGCATTGTCCTGCTGGAATTGTCCACGTCCATCGGAATGCACAATGGACATGAATTGGTGCAGGTGATCGGACAGGATGCTTACGTATCTGTCACCTGTCAGAGTCGTATCTAGACGTGTCAGGGGTCCCATTTCATGTCAATTGCACACGCCCCATACCATGACAGAGCCTCCACCAACTTGAACAGTCCCCTGTTGACATGTAGGGTCCATGGATTCATGAGGATACCTCCATACCCGCACACGTCCATCTGCCCGATACAATTGGAAACGAGACTCGTCAGACCAAGCAACGTGTTTCCGGTCATCAACAGTCCAATGGCGGTGTTGGCGGGCCCAGGCGAGGCGTAAAGCTTTGTGTCGTGCAGTCAACAACGGTACACGAGTGGGCCTTCGGCTCCGAAAGCCCATATCAATGATGGTCCGTTGAATAGTTTGCACGCTGGCACTTGTTGATGCCCCAGCATTGAAATCTGCGCCAATTTGAGAAATGGTTGCACGTCTGTCACGTTTAATGATTCTCGTCAGTCGTCGTTTGTCCCGTTCATTCACGACCTTTTTCCGGCCGCAGCGATGCCGAAGATTTGATGTTTTACGGGATTCCCGATATTCACGGTACACTTCGTGAAATGGTTGTACGCGAAAATTCAAATTGTATCGCTACCTCGGAGATGCTATTTCCGATCTCTCGTTCGCCAACTATAACATCATATTCAAACTCACTTAAATCTTTATAACCTGCCATGGTAGCAGCAGTATCCGATCTAGCAACTTTGGCAGACGCTTGTTGTCTTATATAGGCGCTGCCGACCGTATCGCGTTACTCTGATTGGTTCCATACCTCTGTTATTTGCATACGCA
>NQII01001964.1:366291-415282 GCA_002778355.1 Clitarchus hookeri | reverse complement strand
ACTCTTGCTATTGTTCAACACAAAGATTATGCCAGCAGTACTTGCCAAAAACATTGTGTACACTGCCATTGAGTGATTTTACAACTTTTCTCGAACTATCTTATAACATTTTCTTTGCTTGCGGTATTTGTGGTAACCAGCGAAGAAAGAAAGTACTTTTTGGAATGTTTGCAGTTATGTTGGCAGTGAATTGTAAAAAAATATATATATATATATATATATTATTCAGGGTGAGTTTTCCTGCTTCTGGAAGCCGCTTGCGCATCCGGCTTGTTCTGTGCCATTCCTTCTCCACGCCTAACTGGGCATTTAACGAAGCTTTGAAATCTCACGTGCACTGCGATAAATTATTATCAACCTTTTTTGTGTGGGGAGGGGGGGGAGAGGACTTAGAACCCATAATTATGTACACTGATTAATACCCCTAAATATTGGCACCACAAGAAAATACTCGCTGTGGCAAAAGAATCGTTATCAGGGCTTGTATATTTAGAGTTAAACCTTTTTGAAGTTATATTTGTTGACATTTCCCGTTTTTTCAAAATTCAAAAAACTTGCGAAACCCAGTCGCCCTAGATATAACGGAACTAAATCTCGAAAATTGTACATTTGTAATCATTGAAATTGGTGAAAAACCACTGGCAGAAATATTTTCTTATGTTAGCAAATTATCTACTTAAATAGTACCAACATAACTGCTGGATGAATATTATGACAGGGTGTCCATTCACAAATAGAACAGGTAAATGTCAGGGAATTTCATGTGACAGGGGAGTGCGAGGAAATTTTCACTTGGGTCAGGTATAAAATGTAAATAATTACTACTATGCAAAGTTTTTGGCTGTGTAAATACAAAATAGTCTAATGTAATAATGAGCATACGCCTTTTATGATCTTAAATTGAAATTTTTGAACTGGCAATAGTAAAACTTTGCCAAGTGACACTGGGCCTTTACGTACAAAATAAAGTATTTTTGGGTTTGTAATGGGTACTTGTATGAATTGACTAACGTGTATCGCGTGAAATATTTATGGGCTGAATAAAACAGGGAAAAGTCGGGGAATTCCAAAATGGAATTTTAGTGGATATCCTGTATTAAATAACACAATTAAGTAAACAACAGTAAATTTTTATTCTTTGAACATGCTTTAGAGTTCAGTCTGTTGACTGCTTTCAATAACATCTTCGTCCAAGCAAATTATTTGGTTAAAATAATTTCTTGTATTCGCTTGACACTAATGACAATTTTTTTTTTAATTTGACAATTGCAGGATTAGTAGCACCATACGTTACACTTAACTGTATAAGTCATGTGTGAAATACTTGTCTATGTGCTTTGTTATTACCAAGTTACAAAATGCCCTTTATTTGTAGCATTCGTAGAAATGGAAACTATTAGAAAACAATGGAAATAGATGTTTTCCTGTTTCCTTGTATTACATAAATATGACACTACCTATTTCGCTGCTTGCTTATACGTAATCCACTTTTTAGACAAATTACCGAGACAGTCTGTAAAGGAAACAGTTTAGGACGCAATCTCATAATAAAGACAATATTAGTTTAGAATGCATTTGTAAACACTTTTGCTTGACAAATGAACAAATAAAGTTTCCGTTTATTTTATAACGTGTTTTCATTTAGAGCCCGCTCATAAACAAAATATAAAATGGTAAATAATTATTCGATTAACTTAATTATTGCTTAGAATTTTTTTCAATGCAAACTATCACACAGGTGAAATAATTGATCAGGATATGTCGAAAATATTTGTGGAATAAGAGCACNTTTTTTCAATGCAAACTATCACACAGGTGAAATAATTGATCAGGATATGTCGAAAATATTTGTGGAATAAGAGCACGATTCGCCAAACAGGTTTTAGAGAATGTTGTAAATAACAGCATTACTTTTTATTGAGCTAAAATATTTCCCGAATTAAAATTAATATGTTAAACATTTAGTATTTCTTCAATCACATGTAGAATAAATTCTTACTCAATTATATTACCAAAATGTTTTTCCTGTGTACGTAATTTGAATGAACCAGTAACATGTCATAGGTCGTTGGCATTAAAATCCAAACAATCGCGTTGCCCGGGTATGAGGGCAATGAGAGATACATAACCCCGTTTTAGGGGTTCCGGACTAAATTGGGGACCCTGGAGTCAATTTTTGCCTATACTGTATTTTAATTTTGGCACTTTTAACACCAAGTTCAGAAGTACAGCCCAGATAAAATTAATCTCTTCCCATTGATCATTGAAAATTGTAAATATACCTACTGTAACTTTTGCATATTTGATAGTTATATGCACTTGTGCACTTGGTTATGCACGTGTGCATTTACATAACTAAGCTTATATAGTGGTGTATGTATATATGATGCATGAATAATTATCACTTACAGAGATAAATACATTTGTAAATATGGGCAATACGCAAGTAAATAGTACACGCCTACACTGGTCTACCAACATAACTAAGCAAAAGTTAATTTTTTATTTCTGAAGGGTTTTGCCTATTAAGACTATATCCACGGAGTTTAGCTAAGGAATCGACTCTAAAAAAANATTTTTTATTTCTGAAGGGTTTTGCCTATTAAGACTATATCCACGGAGTTTAGCTAAGGAATCGACTCTAAAAAAAATCTTTATCAACGCATACATTTCAAAGGCAACTGTTTGAAACAACAACATAGTCAACGCGACTTTCTCAAAGAATACTGCGACATAAAGAAACTTTCAGGAAAAAGTATTAATTTATCAGTTTCTTGTAAAATGTAAATTCGAATATTAAACTTGACAAAATTAGTAAACATAAAAATTGGCAAGATTTCTTAATGTGCCAGTATCCCTTCAAGAAATGTAATTTTTTGTTTGATTGGTGCATTAAGAAGTAATTTCGAAAACACTGATTCCCCATNTTTGTTTGATTGGTGCATTAAGAAGTAATTTCGAAAACACTGATTCCCCATTTAAACTCTGTGGCTGCAGGATTGGTAAGCAGCGTCCTTGAACAACGCTTTTAAAACGTGCATTNTTGATTCCCCATTTAAACTCTGTGGCTGCAGGATTGGTAAGCAGCGTCCTTGAACAACGCTTTTAAAACGTACATTTCATTTGCGCACGAAATGAACGTAGTAAAGTTTGAAGATGAGCAGGAGAGCAGACGAGTAGTTGGTTGAAAGAAGAGTTTGTTGTTGGTACCAGGATAAAGGAAGGTCCGTGTGATAACTACCTGGACGTGTGCTGCCAGAAGCCGGACACGGTGAGCCAGCCCATCACGCCCAAGCCGCACACTAGGGTAGGCTGCGGCATGCGCAACCCTGAGGGGGTCGGCTTCCGCATCACGGGGCACAGCGACAACGAGGCGCAGTTCGGCGAGTTCCCCTGGATGGTGGCCGTGCTGCGCGAGGAGGTCGTCGACGGCGACGACGGCGCCGCCCAGAAGCTCAACGTCTACCAGTGCGGTGGCTCGCTCGTCCACCCGCAGGTTGTGCTCACCGCCGCGCACTGCGTCAACGGGTGAGCTACGGATGCAATTAAACCCACTCCAATAAAATTGAATTTTTAGATCGATATTAAGAGTGACGAGGTAACTGCGTTGTGCATTTTACATAAAACCACAATCAAATCATGAGCTTCTGGATTATGTGTGAATGGACGAAGATCTGCGAACAGTTTGACGTCTGTCTCAATCATCTCAAGGGGCCGCGATGGAGTGGTTAAACTACTCTCCTCCCACCAAGGCAAACCGGGTTCAATCCCCGGCCGGACCACTCCCGGATTTTCGCAAGTGGGAATTGTCCCCGAACATTACTACTGCGGTGGGTTTTTTCGGGGATCTCCCGTTTTCCTCGTCCTTGCAGTCCGGCGCTGCTCCATTCTCACCTCGTTNACTGCGGTGGGTTTTTTCGGGGATCTCCCGTTTTCCTCGTCCTTGCAGTCCGGCGCTGCTCCATTCTCACCTCGTTTCACCCTCGTTGGCTCTCAAGACTTCGTTGTTAAGAGCCGGCCAAATCTAATCTCAACAACTCTATCATCTGCAGTGTTTTGCGTGTTGTAAAACCTAAGAAAGGTATTTGGTGTTTGTGAACTTCATGAATGGATTTCTCGGAAGTGATTGTTTTTAGGGGAAATGACCCAAGATACCGCTTTAATTCATTTGAACGAGTTAATTCATAGCCTGCCATAAACATGCGGTGTCACAACATTTCTGTAAATCAGTGTTGTAACCCCTATTTTTTCCAGAAATTAATTTGATGATGATGATGACAGATGTTACACAGGTTGCAGATCTTTGTACATTCAACACTATCCGGAAGCTCGTGGTTCGATTGTAGATAAGTTTTTTTTAAGTGTGCAATAAGTTCTGCTCGAACTTCAAGAGTGTGTACTGCCCTTGGGACGCACTTCACATGTCGTATATTTATTTGCACCTAAGTTTTTCGTAAAGAATAAGCAGGAGAGGCTTTTTCATGCAATTATGTAACATAATGTGTACCTACAGCAGGTAATATACTAAAAGTAGTTCTAACAATCGACTATACAAAATTAGATTTTTAATATCTGTGAAAATGGTTTAGTTCCAGTGTATGCATTTTAGAGTGAGAAGTGTCGTAGTATAAATAAGTTAATGTTTTGTGACAGGCATGTAACTGACGCATGAATCTGAGTGATAATGTTAATTTGTACTTGTGGCTGATAGAAGATACTTCAGACGTACAAGTTAAACCCCAACCTTATATACTATCCGTGAGAAGTTTAAGGGACATAACGCACTTGTTTACAGCTGGTTCGCTTTTGACTAGGCGCTTTTATAAATGTAATTTGAAAAAAAAAATATCTGTCCGTCACTCCGACAGTTTATGAAAAATAAAACCAAGTCTTGAACTTACTGTTAAACGTGCAGTACCTAAACTGGTAACCTACAGCAATAATTTGCATTGCAACACCATAAATAAATGTTTCTAACTATTTAATATTGTTATTCGATCGGCACGTGGACTCTAGCCATTCGGTAAATAAAATGGTGGTGTACAATTTTGTACGTCGCGGAAGAATACACAATAGGCCAAAAGAATAAGTGTGACGCAAGGGGCACCAACTTTTGAAAAGTTTGACTTTGAGTGTTTTTAAATACTTTGTTTCTGTGGCTACAGTTATATTGTTTATTGGAACGTATTCCTTAGAAATTATAATTATCTTTTTTTTAAATATATATTAAAAATCAACCTCTAATTATATCTGGATTTATCAAATCCAAAATTCCCACATCGGTTCCAGTTACGGACTTGCCCCTTCGTGACGGGGTTAGCGCTTCCTGGCCTCTCATCAATACTGCATTCAAATGGCATAAATTATGAGGTAACTGCCAAATAACGCACTTATTTACGATTATTTTTCCTTTTAAAATATGAAAATCGTTTGAAAATTACATGAGATACACATTTTACCATCTCGTGAGTCATTCGCCGTGAATAGGGGATAGAAAACACTAATAAAGAATAATTCAAATAAACCAATTTTTATTTGTTATGAACAATTTTTCAAAACATTTAACACAAACATAATCTTTTTTATCACATAAAAGGCAAAATACACCGTGTACAACCAGGATACTGGTATCTGAAGGACTTAGTAGGATTGTACTACCGTACTCGACTAAAACTTAGAAATTGAAGTAGGATTTAAAATCAATTTGGCACTGCAATCAACTATTTAAGTTACCTACTTACATTTAAAAAACTAACTAATGACCAGTTACAGTTAGATTTGGCAGTAATACAATAAAGACCTTAGTACAAAACTGTGGTAATCAGTAAAAATGGCAGAGTAAGAAACAGTAATGAGGTCTTAGCCTTGATCAATAAGNACTAACTAATGACCAGTTACAGTTAGATTTGGCAGTAATACAATAAAGACATTAGTACAAAACTGTGGTAATCAGTAAAAATGGCAGAGTAAGAAACAGTAATGAGGTCTTAGCCTTGATCAATAAGTATCTCACTAGGAATGTAAGATACAGTAGCAAATATTTTCTAAAAATGAGAAAGTAACTGCCTAAAAAAATTTCTGAAAGAACAAATTGAACTTTTANAGTATCTCACTAGGAATGTAAGATACAGTAGCAAATATTTTCTAAAAATGAGAAAGTAACTGCCTAAAAAAATTTCTGAAAGAACAAATTGAACTTTTAAGAACATGAATATGGAGAAAAGTAAGGTTTTTGCATTCAAAAATATATTGCAGTCAACTACAATTTTTTGGCAATTCGTCAAACTTATTAAACATTATAGCTCGAGAAATTATTTTAAAATGGACTTCCCCACGTCTTCCCTTTATAGGAGGTGGAAGGACACAAACATCACTTGTTTCCACTGAGCTGATGTCTTCTGATGGTGGTGGCTTAAAAGTTNTATAGGAGGTGGAAGGACACAAACATCACTTGTTTCCACTGAGCTGATGTCTTCTGATGGTGGTGGCTTAAAAGTTGTTGCCTCCAGTTGTTGGATACTTTCTCACTTATTTGAAGATTAACTCACCATTTTCAAACTTTATTACTTCACCAATAAAATGTTTAGTTTTAGTTTTTTCCTAGGAATTCCACGATGGCCCAATCCCCAGTACTCAATACATCTGCTGTTTTGAAAACCTGTTCATCTGCTTCATCTTTATCAAGCATTTTGTCCAAAAACTCATCCATGTCCTCACACTCATCAAATCTCTTACAGTTAAATGATCATATTCCGTACCATCTGACTCGGATGAACTTTCTGTAGACTTTCTTTCTTGCCGTGATCATTTTCAAATTCTNTATAGGAGGTGGAAGGACACAAACATCACTTGTTTCCACTGAGCTGATGTCTTCTGATGGTGGTGGCTTAAAAGTTTTTGCCTCCAGTTGTTGGATACTTTCTCACTTATTTGAAGATTAACTCACCATTTTCAAACTTTAGTTTTAGTTTTTTCCTAGGAATTCCACGATGGCCCAATCCCCAGTACTCAATACATCTGCTGTTTTGAAAACCTGTTCATCTGCTTCATCTTTATCAAGCATTTTGTCCAAAAACTCATCCAAGTCCTCACACTCATCAAATCTCTTACAGTTAAATTATCATATTCCGTACCATCTGACTCGGATGAACTTTCTGTAGACTTTCTTTCTTGCCGTGATCATTTTCAAATTCTNGATCATATTCCGTACCATCTGACTCGGATGAACTTTCTGTAGACTTTCTTTCTTGCCGTGATCATTTTCAAATTCTTCATTTTTGTCTTCCTCCTTTAATTTCTGCATCTCTTTTTTTTTTCTGTTTTTCATGAAGAAGTATCTTGTAAACTTCATCTTACGTTATCACTTCTGATCCCACAGCCACCTTACTCTTCCTCTTCTTTTGTTCTGTGACCTTGTGGCTCCGAATGGTCTTCAGAAGCAACTCCTGAAAAGACTGTGCGGTCCTATTGTCGTTTATTTCACTTCTACTTGCCACATAGTCAGTTGTTTGGTGAGAAGTGGATGGTACATCGGAAGGCAGTGGCCTTGATGTCTCTTCATTTCTAGGCTGGTTCGTTTCACAAGTGGCCCAAGCATTGCCCATATGTTTACAACAGCAATGGCCCGTCGATGTACCACGTCAGTCACCAGATGGCCTACTGATGGCTAGCCAATGCTTCTACCATATTTCAAACGCTATCTCCTAAAAATAATTATTTTTAGGTGTAAGTTGAAAGGCGTGGAAGATGGAACACAAATAAGGGTAGGATGTACCATTTGTGATGCTGCGAATTCAAAGTTTCCAGAAAAGTCGTCTTGGCTGGCTGGATCGATTTATGTTTCCAATGCAGAATCTAGGCACCTAGTTAATGAACTCGGAACTGGAATGATTCTTTCACAAAGACGATTCTTCCAAAGGCGAAGTCTTGATGGATCAAACTAAGTTTTTGGAATCACCTCCCCACTGAAAGGATAGATTCCTACTTTTTTAAATCCTGATTTAATTACTCTTGGATCCAAATCCTTCCAAGTAGGCTAATGATCTTGGAAAATTCTCTCTTTTGTGAACTTCTGGCCAATTTCATGTTTTTGCCTCTGCACCAACTGAACATCCCAAGCACTCTTTAGGGACTTCATCACACTTTGGTCGAGGGGCTGAAGAATGTGCAATGATTGAGGAGGAATGATTAGGACGGTAAAGTTTTCCCGTCTAGCACATTCAATCAGCTTCAAGGACACGTGAATTTTGTGTCCTTCACAAACCACTATAGCAGGCTTCTCTTCTCAATGAAAAGAAATGAATGATTTTTCAAAGTACCGCTCAAAAACCTCTGATTCCATCCACCCATTAGCTGTACCTGCATAAGTCAAGCCGGGATAAGCTTCTTCTGTTGGGGCTTGCCACTCGTCCCACATGTTTTTCCCTTTGAAGATAAGCAATGGATTTACTTTTTCGCCAGTTACAGAAACCATTAACAACACGATAATGTTGTCACGTCCAGGTGAACTAGTGGTCCGAGAAGAGGGTAGGCCTCTATCACCCACAGCTTTGGTTTTAGAGGGATCTCTCGCAAAACCTGTCTCATCCATATTAAAAATTAGGCGAGACTTATGAGCAAGTCCCAGTTGTTGTATGGTCTCTTCAAGTTTCTCGAAATATGGGTGGATCACAAATGATCCACACAATTTCTTCTTGCGATCTCAACCCTTTAGGATTTTTTGAGTGAAAGGTCATGTCTTTTCGTTAATTTATAGAGTCAATCAACATTCGGTTTGGAATCCTTGAATGGGGTTTTCAGGTTATTGCTCTTCACATACTCCTGCACCAACGACAACTCCTGCCTTGAAAGGCCAAACCCTAATCTTTCCAGTTCCAATAGCCCTGCAGCTATGCTTATTTCAACTTCTTCGGGGAGAGCAGTAGACCGACTGACCCTGTGATTTTGACTTCACTCCTCTTATACATTTGACATGATCAATCACCGTATTGAGTGGTATATTATACACTTTTGAAACTCTGTAAGGTGTTATTCTTCCAGGTTTTACCTCCTACTACTGCAGTCAACAAATATTCGGTTGTGNTACTACTGCAGTCAACAAATATTCGGTTGTGGTTGAATAAGGAATAATAAGTATCTACATAAGAATACATATAACAGAAAGGATCTTACTAGAATATAAAGATGCATATTGATAGATACTTAAATTACATGTAAGAATAAGTATATAAAATATTTAATTTAACTTACTTATATTTTTAATGAATAATGAATTTAATTTAGTTTTTCTACTTAATTTTTACTTATTAAGTTAATAGATTAGTTAAAATACTTTATTTCATAAACATTTTACTGTAATTTTTTTTATATAAAGATTTTCTCCACGCTTTTTCTTTGGAAGCAAAGTACCTATTTATTAAAGGATATCAACTTAGGCGTCCTTGGTGAAGGAGTAAGTGCAAATCAGTGTGCACTTACCCCTCATTCAGATAGAGGGGTAAGTGCGGAGTGGTCCGCACTTGCCCCACGGGTAGGGTCCGCACATGCCCCACGCATTATCTTTTAAGGGGCAAGGGAAGACCATGACCTAAAACCTAGAATACGACCAAGGAAAAGATTCTACTTACCATAAAAACTTCAATAAAAGAGGCATTTAGGCACGATGTTGCTGGATTAAAAAGTGTAGGTGGAACTTGACACACAGACTAGAAACAACTAATGAAAATTGAAACCTTCTCTACGTGTAATTGTTGATCTTAGCGCAGTTTAGTGTCTGACGTATGAAACATGAGATGTTTCACTGTGAAATCCTACAGGTGGCAGCTCTCTACACTGTTTTGTGTAAGTTTTACAGAGCAGTTGAGTACTTTCCCCATCATAGACGCACTTTCCCCACCATAGACGCACTTTCTCTATCATAGACGCACTTTCTCCACATTGTTTCTAACTATTTCATATGGTTATTCGATCGGCCCGTGGATACTAGTAANTATCATAGACGCACTTTCTCCACATTGTTTCTAACTATTTCATATGGTTATTCGATCGGCCCGTGGATACTAGTAATTAAGTAAATAAAATGGCAGTGTAAAATTTTGCACGTCGCGGAAGAAACTACAATGGGCCAAAAGAAGAAACTTGAAAATTACTTCGTTGAAAGCGAACTAACCTTGTAAACTTAACTGCTAATCATGTTCTTATGCTCACTACTTACAATACACACAGTAATTCTCTCAATTCCACGCCTGATTAGTAGGTACTTAAACTACGATGGAATTGTTATTAACTAAATTGTATGGCGAAACTGCGAATGCACATGCCTGATGTATGTCAACAAGTTCCTGTGCNTGGAATTGTTATTAACTAAATTGTATGGCGAAACTGCGAATGCACATGCCTGATGTATGTCAACAAGTTCCTGTGCAGACACTAGAAAACTGTTTTTGTAATGTTGGCTGCTACACTGAAGGAAAGAATACCGTATCGAGTTAAATGTCGGAAGCTCTTAATATAATAAACAAAGCAACTATGGAAAAAAAAAATCACTGCACCTCTATGTTATTGAATGTTGCGCGTATTGCGATAGTCGGCCATGTATTTTTTCTTATTTAAGATAAGGTGGCAAACAAGTGATTCTTATCTTAACAGGATGTTTAATGGGAACCGCTTTTCCTTATTTACTACAGTCTATTCGCGGAATGTTTGCACTTTTTGAACCTAATCTTTTGGAAAATTATTTCGCATATGACGTGTTTGGTTGTCTCCTAAATACCGTGTACCACAGCGTTTTATACTTCTGTTAACATAAACGTATATTATTCTTTGTTAACTTGAGCTTTTACTTATATTTTGTCTATACATTATATGATTTCACTTATAATTAATATTATCAAAAACAGAGAGAAAATAAGTGTTTTGGTATTGCCCAGTAAGAAATAGTTCTCATGCAAAATATTACACGAAGTGCCACACATACGGTGAATTATCCCTTTGGTGTAAATTTCTAGACTTAATTAAGCTTCAGAAAAGTTGAAAGTAACAAATAATGGACTATACCAGAATTGCTACAAGTATCTACCCAATATATATAACGTACGCGTAATGTTCCTGACTGAAGCAGTGGCATGACTTCTGCAGTTCCTGCCGACCATTCTGAATAACACGTAAAGTTGTGCGGATGGAGAAGCAGCAAAAACTATGGGGAGAAAACGGGATAACCTCGCGATAATTCCTCACCATTTTGATGTAAGGAAAATGTTCCAGGTTTTATTTGTCTAGGGGTTCGTATAAGGGGTCATTATGATTCAGGAAAGAGTCCAAGCACCTGAAGATCCGCGCTGGCGAGTGGGACACGCAGACGAAGAACGAACTGTTCGCTCACCAGGATCGTGATGTGGCGAAGGTGATCGTGCACGAGAAGTTCTACCCTGGCGCGCTCTACAATGACGTTGCCTTGCTGCTCTTGTCTCAGCCGGTGGAGATCGCAGAGAACGTGGATGTCGTCTGCCTGCCAACCCAGGATGAGATAATGGACCTCAGACGCTGCTTCGCAAGTGGATGGGGCAAGGACGTTTTTGGTAGGTCAGCAGTCTTTATAGCCCCTAAAAGTGCCTTGTGCCATTTGAACTGTGGTACCGTACCTGTATTGTGTGGCAGGTGGATCTGCATATTTCTGTGTTTTTAGTGTTAGTGTATTGCACGTATAAAACACTGCTGTTCGTAGTATCATTTTAATGGAGAATGGCAACAGAAATTTAGATCCAAAACAGTTATAACATATAATCCTATTTCAATTTAATGTCCTTTGGTGTAATATCAAAGTATATTCTTTGCAAAAAAGTATATTTACTCTCTGTTGTCAAATTTAAATAGTCCACACAGTTTTCTTTAACTNAAAGTATATTCTTTGCAAAAAAGTATATTTACTCTCTGTTGTCAAATTTAAATAGTCCACACAGTTTTCTTTAACTAAAATTAAATTTCGTAGCATTAATTTATTCCACAAATGATTTCATTAGCTAATTTATGACCGCAACATCATTTTGTTACGTAAGGTATTGAGAACTAAAATCTTGCGGTATAGAAGTTATTAAAACATTAATATGTCAAGGTATAACTAATAACGCTGAAAATATTTCAGAGAACGGAAAGTTTTAAGCCACCACATCTTGATATGTATGCGATTATGTTTTATGGAGGTAAGAGGTGGTTATAGTTATTTCACTGCTTTTATGCGGTGTTTATATATTTTTAATAGTCCGAGTAAATTATTTATTTTCCTTATCTTTGTGTGGATATTACGTGAGTAGTTATAATATAGTGGCATAGTTTGTAGTTGCAACATATAATTTAAATATGGCTAGTTATACAAGTTATATTTTCCTGTCGGTGTCACATTCTGCTTGCTTACAAGCCAAAAAAAAAAANTAAATATGGCTAGTTATACAAGTTATATTTTCCTGTCGGTGTCACATTCTGCTTGCTTACAAGCCAAAAAAAAAAATCTAAACTTGTGAATGAAATTAGCATGTAAAAATGCGTTGGTCTCTGGAATATGTTGGGTTTATNCAAAAAAAAAAATCTAAACTTGTGAATGAAATTAGCATGTAAAAATGCGTTGGTCTCTGGAATATGTTGGGTTTATTACAACAGTACGTGAGGCGGTAATTAAGGGTTGTTTCATAAACTTCGCTGGTTTATCAAATGGCTAGACGATATAATTATTTCAGTATATAATGCTGTTCAATTATTTTATGAATGCGAACATATTTCATTATAATAAATTATTTATTTAAAGCCTTGGTAAAAAAATTGGAAGTCTTGTAATTCTTTGTGTGTTTGTTGCTTATTTTTCCTGCTATGTTTATGTTCCTGTTTAATTCATTATGTCCATGGTGTAGCTTTAAAAAAAATTGCTGTTTATTATTTTTTCCAGTTTTCCTTGTGAAAATTGAAATGCCGCCCAAATAAACTGAATTGTGTTTTGCAGGTAAAGAAGGTCGGTACCAAGTCATATTGAAGAAGGTGGAAATTCCAGTGGTGCCAACCGACAAGTGTTCAGAAGCCCTTCGCAAGACTCGCCTTGGCCCGTACTTTAAGCTTCATGAAAGCTTTATTTGTGCTGGTGGCGAAGTTGGGAAAGATACTTGCAAGGTAACGTGTCAAAATAATTTAATAATTTTAACGGTATCTTCAGGACACCATTTCCTCACTGTTAACCAAAATAACGAATAAAAGCGGCATTACTTCATATTACATATTACTGTTTAAATACAAATTAAATAAACTACATGTTAGCTGGCGGCAAGAAAATGCTTAATTAAGGGGTTAATATTAACAAATTTAAATTGTCGTGTGTTTTCAAACTTTAAATTTACTTAACTGCTCGTGAAGTGAGGATTATAATGTAATCTTAAAGATATGATCATTTGCCAGTGTGTCAATTCCTTTAAGTATTTGAAAATGGATAAAACAAATTTGAATTTAAAGACCAAAGTTAAAGTAAAAAGCAAAAGTGTTACACGAAATATTTATTATACAGGAGTGGCGGTAAGCATTTAAAATGTATAAACTATCGTTTTATTTCTTACTTCTTAGCAGAAATATGAATCAACATTCCATGCATTTCTTTACTTGTGGCCTGTAGATTTGTAAAGCTGTGGCCCGACTTAGAAGAGTTACAACATGTTTGTAATTGTTGAGAGCAGTTTACCCTCATATTCCACAACACGAAATTGCTGAAAAAAAAAGTTTAAATTCTGTATTTTTATTTTTATGAAACATCAGTGTCTTCGATTCAAACCCAGAACCCTCGGGCCCGGGACATTTTTTTGTTTGGAATGTGATTAACACTATTTTTTTGTGTGGGTGTGTGCGCGCGTGCGTGAGCGCGTGCGTGTGCGTGTCTCTCTCTCTCTCTCTCTCTGTCCCTCTGTCTCTCTCTCTCTCTGTGTCTCTCTCTCTCTCTGTGTCTCTCTCTCTCTCTCTCTGTGTCTCTCTCTCTCTCTCTGTCTCTCTCTCTCTCTCTCTGTGTCTCTCTCTCTCTCTCTGTGTCTCTCTCTCTCTCTGTGTCTCTCTCTCTCTCNCTCTCTCTCTGTCTCTCTCTCTGTATCTCTCTCTGTCTCTCTCTCTCTGTGTCTCTCTCTCTCTGTGTCTCTCTCTCTGTCTGTCTCTCTCTGTCTCTCTGTCTCTCTCTGTCTCTCTCTGTCTCTCTCTGTCTCTCTCTGTCTCTCTCTCTCTCTCTCTCTGTCTCTCTCTCTTTTTCTTTCTTTCTCTCTTTTTCTTTCTTTCTCTTTCTCGAGGTACTTGGTACTTCCATTTCTTCTGCCATTTACATTCCTTTACCATTCACATTCGATCTGATTTCGTATTACTTTGTGTTCTCAGGCCTGTGCATGACGTGACAAATATATAAATTCCTACGATGGTCTTACTGCACGCTAAGAAATGCGTGTTATTGCAATAACTCTACAAACTCAAACGATGCGATGTATGAAGTGAGTTACTTGTTTTCACGCTTGTACAAAAAAATAAGAATGCGTGTGTGATAAGATATTGGATACCACGTTGCGAAAATTCTAACATTATCAAAGTCTGAAAGATTTTGCCTTCCCCAGCAAATATTCTTACAAACTCGTAATATATTTGCGTAATAAACGAATACTTTTTTTTTAAACAAAATATTACTAATCTTTAGTAAATTTCAAGAACGATTTTCAATTCACCGTTTCTCTTTATTGATCAAGAATTACTATGTAGCCTTCAATGTCACCCACCCTGCAAGGGCAAAGCTATTATTTTAAATGATGTAAAGAAGAATAGTAAAAGGGAAAAATTATTAAGTATGGAATCACTCAAAGCCACTCATAAAGTTTTTTTGACCAAATTGTACTCTTTGACTTTCTAGGTAACAAACGAAAGTTTGGCAGGATGTTGAGAGTGACATTTCGAGCCAAATGGTTCAAAATACAAGTTGAAGCAAAAGCAGAATTACATTCACATCGATCAAGTGACACGTCAAAACTGTTAGAAACTTAATACATTTGAACATTTTATATATTTATATTTTATATGTATATAAAAATAGATATGTATTTTTAATATACATAAAATATTTATATATTTTATATATATTATATATATTTATATATGTTTTTATATATATTATATATTTTTTATTTATGTATATTATATATATTTTCATATATGTATATTATATATTTTTATATAAATATTATATATATTTTATACATATAAAATATAAAGGATGACACCAATAAGAGACAAATTTGGCATTTGACCTCTTTCTCTCTCTCTTTTTATTTTTCTCTCTCTTTCTCTCTCTTTCTCTCTCTTTCTCTCTCTTTCTCTCTCTTTCTCTCTCTTTTTTTCTCTTTGTTTCTCTCTCTCTTTCTTTCTCTCACATTCTCTTTCTTTTTCTCTCTATCTCTCAACCATCCCAGAGTAACAACACATTGTGAGTGTACTTATATATTATTGTGTATACTATATGAAATTTAAAGTGTATTTCACATAATATAAATGNTCTCTTTCTCGAGGTACTTGGTACTTCCATTTCTTCTGCCATTTACATTCCTTTACCATTCACATTCGATCTGATTTCGTATTACTTTGTGTTCTCAGGCATGTGCATGACGTGACAAATATATAAATTCCTACGATGGTCTTACTGCACGCTAAGAAATGCGTGTTATTGCAATAACTCTACAAACTCAAACGATGCGATGTATGAAGTGAGTTACTTGTTTTCACGCTTGTACAAAAAAATAAGAATGCGTGTGTGATAAGATATTGGATACCACGTTGCGAAAATTCTAACATTATCAAAGTCTGAAAGATTTTGCCTTCCCCAGCAAATATTCTTACAAACTCGTNCCACGTTGCGAAAATTCTAACATTATCAAAGTCTGAAAGATTTTGCCTTCCCCAGCAAATATTCTTACAAACTCGTGATATCTTTGCGTAATAAACGAATACATTTTTTTTTTTAACAAAATATTACTAATCTTTAGTAAATTTCAAGAACGATTTTCAATTCACCGTTTCTCTTTATTGATCAAGAATTNAACAAAATATTACTAATCTTTAGTAAATTTCAAGAACGATTTTCAATTCACCGTTTCTCTTTATTGATCAAGAATTACTATGTAGCCTTCAATGTCACCCACCCTGCAAGGGCAAAGCTATTATTTTAAATGATGTAAAGAAGAATAGTAAAAGGGAAAAATTATTAAGTATGGAATCACTCAAAGCCACTCATAAAGTTTTTTTGACCAAATTGTACTCTTTGACTTTCTAGGTAACAAACGAAAGTTTGGCAGGATGTTGAGAGTGACATTTCGAGCCAAATGGTTCAAAATACAAGTTGAAGCAAAAGCAGNAAACGAAAGTTTGGCAGGATGTTGAGAGTGACATTTCGAGCCAAATGGTTCAAAATACAAGTTGAAGCAAAAGCAGCATTACATTCACATCGATCAAGTGGCACGTCAAAACTGTTAGAAACTTAATACATTTGAACATTTTATATATTTATATTTTATATGTATATAAAAATAGATATGTATTTTTAATATACATAAAATATTTATATATTTTATATATATTATATATATTTATATGTGTTTTTATATATATATTATATATTTTTTATTTATGTATATTATATATATTTTCATATATGTATATTATATATTTTTATATAAATATTATATATATTTTATACATATAAAATATAAAGGATGACACCAATAAGAGACAAATTTGGCATTTGACCTCTTTCTCTCTCTTTTTATTTTTTCTCTCTCTCTTTCTCTCTCTTTTTTTCTCTTTGTTTCTCTCTCTTTGTTTCTCTCTCTTTGTTTCTCTCTCTTTTTTTCTCTCACATTCTCTTTCTTTTTCTCTCTATCTCTCAACCATCCCAGAGTAAGAACACATTGTGAGTGTACTTATATATTATTGTGTATACTATATGAAATGTAAATTGTATTTCACATAATATAAATNGAACACATTGTGAGTGTACTTATATATTATTGTGTATACTATATGAAATGTAAATTGTATTTCACATAATATAAATGAAACAAATTGTGGTACCCAGTTTAATTATAAATACCTGCCCAGTAGCATGTAAGACCCCTTTCGAGCTGATGACGGCGGTGATGAGGCGTGGCATGGACTCTAGAAGGTACAGGAAGCGATCAGGAGCCATACTGATCCTTGGCCGCTGCACAACCTTTCACAATGCACGGATATCGGACGAAGCAGAATCCACATCTCGTACATTTCTTTCGACAGCATCCCAGATGTATTCGATAGGATTGAGGGTAATCTCGTAAAAATGAAGGGGTAGGCAAGCAACCTCAAGTCAGTGAAGGGTTCATCCTACCAGTCGGTCACAATTTGGAAGTGGTGGGCAGGTGCATTGTCTTGCTGTAGGTGAAGTTCTCTGCAGGGTTCTGTAGGAACAAAAATGGGCGTACAAGCCAGCAGGTCCCTGTATCTTTCGCTGGTGAGGGGGCAATGGCATGTGTACCAGGGGACTCTCATTTTATTCCATTTAACAGTCCCCATACGAGGATATCACCATCACCAGCCTGAAATGTACCCCACTGACACGGGGGATACATCACTTCATGTGCTTGGCGACACACTCACACTCTCACTCTGTCATCGGTGTACCAATGTGTACCTCGACTCATCCGTCCAGGTGATCTTTTTCTATGTGTCGAAGGTCAAGTGATGGTGTTCCCGCGCTTGCATTAAGCGTTGAACATTGTGATATGAGGTGAGCAGGGATACCTTTGAGGCACGGCGGCTTCTATGCCCCATAATGAGATGGTTCTGGATGGAATGGCTTCTCACAGGTCGCTGTAATCCTGCACTGAATTGGCAAGTGATCTGATCTGCTGCACTGTGGTCTGTCTTTCCACCGTCACCAACTGAGATAGCAGACGGTGGCCCTTGTGATAGATAAGTTGTACGTCATGGCAGTTGTCCCTGGTGGCAGTGATTTTACCCGAATNAGCAGACGGTGGCCCTTGTGATAGATAAGTTGTACGTCATGGCAGTTGTCCCTGGTGGCAGTGATTTTACCCGAATCCATGAAATCACAGCACATGCTTGATACAGTAGCCTGTGGAATTCCCAGTGCCTTCACAACTTTGGAGATGAAGTGCCCTGTACATCAGGCCTCAGCATCTTGGTCACGATAAAATGTACTGAGACGGTTAGTATATGGTCTGACGACATCACAGTCGTGCGTGGATGGGCACTATTCCATTCAACAGGGCGACCACACTGTCATTTCGCCAACACTGCACGTGTGTGTATATCAATTGCTGATGAGTATACTTGGATACTTCGAAATTGTATCTTAATATATTTATTCCCGTAAATACTTGGCAAACTACAGTGTTGATTGCAAATAAGAAAATGTAGTTTTATGTCATTGTCTTGTTAAAAGTTTTATGAGAGAGCTAGCAGTTACTGAAGTTCTCTTTGTTGTATATACAAGTATAATTTTTGTTTTAACATCTTCACAATACTACTTCATTGAAGCCTGGATAGGAATCATAATTCTATGGCAACATAACTTACCACATTTGGCTAAGTAAGTAGTCATAATGGTAAAAAATGTCAAATGTGTTTCAAAGGCATGAACTAGCGGTAAACCTGAACCAGAGGCAATAATTTTGTCACAGCCAACATTGTATACTTGTGTGTGGTTGGTAGGGAGATGGTGGCAGTCCCCTGGTGTGCCCCACCAAAGAGAACCCTCTGCAGTTCATCCAGGCTGGTATCGTGTCCTGGGGAATCGGCTGCGGAGACGATCAGACGCCGGGAGTCTACGCCAATGTGGCGCACTTCAGGAACTGGATCGACGAACAGCTCGTCTATAACAACCTAGACATTAACGGTTATAAGTACTGAGTGTAGGTTTTTGTATTTATGGTGTTTTAAAAATACTATTTAATATGTGATAATAAATTTAACGACTTTTTTATATTTGCTTGTATTTATTTTGATTTACGACGTATCCTCACATCTTTCCTCTCTTAATGCTGTGTACTTCCAAGGGAAATAAAATACGAAGGAAACACAGCAAACATACAGCCAGTTCATAAACAAATGTGTAAAGAATAGTTCACAACTTTTTTGAATTACTGTACGCTCAGAAAGTAGAGTTAAAAGCAGGGAGGTTGGAAACTTTCTGGATTAAGAAAAAAAAAGGGGAGGTTGTAGATAATCTTGTGACCCTGGTGCATGAAATAACATCCCTTCCCAAAATTTAGTTTTGAAATAAATATCATTATCTACACACAAACTGTTTACTAATCAAATAGCTTACACACAGTTCTTACCATAACAGTAAACACATTACTGTTTAACATTATTATATATCTCCATTTTTAGTAAATGAACATAAAGTATGGATGCATTGATTTCTTCTGGTGTCCCCTCGTAAAGTATTTGGTGCCACCAAATGTAAATTGAGACAGGGAGGGACAAATTCCTCGCATTACCTCCCTTTTCAATACCCCTGGTTCAAATGTCTCTGGCCATATCTGAACAAAAATAAATTTTGGTACTTAAAAAAATATATATATAAATATTCTTTTTTTTTATTTAATAGTCGAGAAATTGGTTACAAATACTTTTACACACACACACACACATATATATATACATACATACATACATACATACATACACACACGCCACCTATAAACGCCAAAATGTTTTTGAACATTTGTACCTCGTATTTTCAGTGTACAGGAAAACCCTTTGTGTACAGGAAAATCTCTTAGATTGTCAAGGTATTTATAATCTTACTACATGCTACTCGAAATTTTTTTGTAGTTTGATTCAACAAGTATTTATTGGCGTTTCTTGTCATAAAAAAAGAGTACACATAACTTTAAAATNCCTTTGTGTACAGGAAAATCTCTTAGATTGTCAAGGTATTTATAATCTTACTACATGCTACTCGAAATTTTTTTGTAATTTGATTCAACAAGTATTTATTGGCGTTTCTTGTCATAAAAAAAGGAATCCAGAAGTTTAATAACTTAGTCAGCTGTCAGTTAAAGTACACATAACTTTAAAACAAAATTTAAAAAATAAAATTACAGGACGAATAATTAAACGAAAAAAACTGAAAAAAAAGTAACTACGATGACGAGACAGACTAACGGTTGGTTTCAATCAAACGGAAAAAGCGAAAAAACCAAGGACACAACTAAAAAAGCACAGAGGTATTGGCCAGCGGATAGGTTTGCTGTATGCTTACTTTTGAGGTAATTTTCTGGTCTTTCTTCGATACTTGAACATCTAAGAATGGAAGGCTTCTGTTCGTATCTGTACTGTATTGATGGCCTAAGTGAATTGAGAAATTTGGCAAATTCGTCCAGTTTGTCGGTACCGTGTTGCTAGATCAGAAAAGTGTCGTTGACATAACGCAGGCAGACTTTATCTGGAGAGTTGGTTTTGTTCAGTCCCTCTTGTTTGAACTCTATTAAAATGTTCCATGAAAGGTGAAAATGAGGAGCTCATTACCATACCACTAGTTTGCTTGTAGAATTCTTCTTTGAATTAAAAATAGATCGTGTTGACACAGAGCGTTTTGAGTTCCATGATAGATGGAATAGGTATTGCAGTTATTTTATTCAGTGTGCTGTCATTTCACAGTTTTGTTTTCGAGTGTGTTTCTGCTACAGTAATATTAGTGAAAAGACTCTGAACATCGAAGCTCACTAGGTTGTCACTTGGTGCTATTTGTAAGGTTTTTGCTATGGAGATTAAAAGTCCAGAATCTTTAATGAAAGTAGGTGTCTGGCCAAGTGGTTCAACAATTTTTAACAGGGACTTGGTCAAGTTTTGGCTTGGAGAGTTGCAGGAGCTTATTATAGGTCGTGAAGGTATACCTGGTTTAAGGATTAGTGGGAGGCTGTAAATATGAGGTGGCTTGCTGCTGTGCCGTGTAGTAAGTGTTCTAGTTTTTTCCAGGACGCGATTGTGATTATTTTTCAGGGTCCGTTATAATTTGCGTTCAATGCTAGCCAGTTGGATCTTTGTCTTTTGGAAAGAACAGATTAGGATAGCAAAATCAATAACCTAATCTGATCGGAGAAGCATATACGTTTGGACGAAGACGCGACCTTTGTCTACAGGGAGAATAACCATGTAAGAATCGCGTTTCAGCGTTTTGATAGTTTTGAGCTCGTCATAAGATATATTTAATTTTTGTATCCTAGCAGATTTAATTGCTGTCCGCACATGCCAACGGAACTCGCCCTGCTCGTTCTGGATTGCATTGTAGTGGACGCTATTGCACAGTGCACGCCGGGTTGAACGACGTTGAGTCGCTGTCTGATGAGTGATATGGCCAAATATACATTCATATGAAAACATCTGGACGACAAGACCAGAGTTCAGAATTATTAGGATGTTGGGAGAAGGTCTAAATGTGGCTGGTGTGACCGAGGAGTTAGGAATCACACACAGCATCGTGTCACTAGCTTAGACGGCATTTCAAATGACAAGAATAGAGGTACAAAGGTTAGTTTGTGGTTGTTCACGAGCAACCACAGCATCGGCGAGCCATTATATTGTTCTACAGGCGAGGAGAGATAGACGGAAGATAACGGGTGAAATTGTAAGACACGTGCAATGCAATATTTGGCGCCTGGTAGCACATTTTATCGTGGCGAGGGGCGCTGTTCCCCGATGTGAGCCATGGGTAGGCGCAGGGCGGGAACATTGTCAGGTGGTCATGCTAGCGCGCTGTCTTGACAGTCGCGGAAAGCCACAGTCTGGACTTTGCCTAGAAATCGTCCATTTCTAAGCAATCCCGTACACGAGGCTACAGATATTGGCCTATCAAACTACCAAGTGACACATGACGAAGACGAACACACGTGCTTTGTTGAAGTAAGAGTCCACGAAGATGGACGTGTTTCCGAGCACTAGATAGTATTCACTTAAATGTTTATAATTTTATAAATATTAATTTATAAAATAAACAAGTTGTGCTGCGTTTTTAAAATGTCATATTAATAGGTCATACCACCAGACCAGCAAATCAAATGTTCCAGCCGAAAACATTCTAACCATCAACACTTTCCGACCACATCACACCAGTCATGCAATACCAACAAACCATCGAACCGAAGTATTTCAACCAATCATTCCGACTAACAATACTAACAGACCATGCAAACAGATAATTTCATCTGAAAATACTCTCTGGCCAAAACAAACCAACCAGACATTCCTGCAAAAAAAATGTCAACAAAATAATTGTCAGCCATATCATCGTATTACATGAAAAATCATACAAAAGAAAAACAGGCACGGCCGTGTTATGAGACCGTTTCTACTAATAATACTAACTACCTACCACCCACCATACCTACCAAATCATTTCAACCATACAATTAAGAAAATATAACACAACCTTTACATATCTTGTAATGCATATTCAAAATTATTGCTTCTAAGAAATGGTGTACGACACCAATCATATTGTAGCAGTTTGGAGGGCTGTCCTTTCGTAGNCAATTAAGAAAATATAACACAACCTTTACATATCTTGTAATGCATATTCAAAATTATTGCTTCTAAGAAATGGTGTAAGACACCAATCATATTGTAGCAGTTTGGAGGGCTGTCCTTTCGTACATGTACTCTTTACACACATTCAGTTATCTCTAAAAAGTCTTGCCACAACAGCAACACTGTTTTACAAACTAATGATAGGATAATCGAATACGCTGTGTATATAGAGATATGCTCAGTACTCGATTTCACACTTATCAGAAGCCTGCATCATCTTCAAGCAGATAAGAACTCTCACCCAGACTGCTGTCAAACTGACTCCTGCCGAGAACGATTAACATTTTAACATTTACTGAGGTCGTGCAGCTGCCTGTGTGTGTGTTTATATATATACATACATATACATATATAATATATATACATATATAATATATACACATATATAATATATATTCAAACCTACAGCCGGTAACTAGGAAGAAAGTAGTTTTTTTTTTTTTTGCGTTCGAAGTATTAAGCAATAAACAATACAGTTTATATAAAATTCTCATATTATTTACACTTTTAATCACACAATACTTACTCGCCGAAAAAAAAAAATTCTACTAAGTTCTCTTTTTTTTTTTATATATAATGACATTCTAGTTTACACATAAATCCATGCCAATGTCTATACTAAGAATGTACGTACATATATTTAAAGTTCATATATAATCACAGCTTACAGGTAGTTTATGTATCAAGGCACTGCGTACGACCATCAGAAAAAAATGTGTATTTGATACTAAAATGAATAAAATCTTCGATGTATATGTACCTCAGATTAGTCTTAATAGTTTCTACCGAAGAGCTTAATATAAGCAGGGATAAAAATAAACGAATAACACAGAAGTTATTTGTACACTTTAACTTTATTTTACAGGCATGTAACAAAACATAATGCTTACACGCTCAAGTTATTCTTCATTCTGCCAAAAGAATTATGATGTCTGATTTTGTATAACAATTCCTACTGTGAGCATTCAAGCTACACGTATTCGCATATACCACACCACAGTTATCACATGGGTAAGTCTTGTAAGCGATGGTGAATAGACAGTTAACTATCTTCATGTCGTCTGACATTACAGCTGTTAGTAAATGTCTTGCCACAATACTTGCACTCATTTCCTGATGAACAAAATGCATTGTCTTTGCATTTCTTGCTATGTCTCTTCAAGCTATCACTGCAGGTGACGATCTTGTAGGCGATGTAGAATGGACAGTTACTATCTTCAACCATATCTAGATTAGTATGGCTGCATTGAGCGTATGCCGACGAGCATTTTTATTCCCCAGCTGATTTTTTATTCGCCGCGGTACAGAGTATTAATTCATAAACCATTGATGTTCATATACGAAATATGTTTGGGACTTTCATATACGCGCGGGGGAGGGGGGGAGGTAATGATTGATAGCAGCGCTTCGTTCTATAGCATGGAGGTTCGATCCTCGACTGAAAAATCGTTTACTTATAATAATGGTAAAGAGTAAACGAAAGGTTTCGTGGATGTACAAGGCTTTTTCTTGTGATAAGCTGTAATAAAGTTTTAGTCTTTTTTTAAGTGATGCGGTTACATTTGTTTCAAATAAAAACCTGAACATGGTGTACGCTTTTTCAATGTATGAGTTCAGCAATGTAACAAAACTAACAAGTACGTCTTTACTTTATAAAATTACTACTTCAATGCTAAGTATGTAAATCTATAAATAAATATTTGTTGTTTTTCTTTAAACAGATAAATGAAATTAATTGTCAAAATATTTTATGCAGTATATGTTGTAATGAATTTGGTTATATTCGGGACGAGGATTACATTTTAAAGCTCAATATACTAAAATATGAACACAATATAAATCCATGGTGAAGACTATAAAATTCAATACAGTGCCTAACGTAGTTTGTGTAACATATACGAATCAATCCTGAAAACATGTGGTGCCCCTTACATAAATGCTTCGAAAATGGCTACAAATTATGTTTATAAAAGACTTAAGGTATAGTGAAACATAGCAGTCGGTTTTAGGTTGTGAGTGTTCACTATCATGTGTGGATTTGATGGTTCCATCTCAAAAAGTGCCTAAATTACGGGTAACTATGCTTATAAAAGGGTTAAATGCATAATGGATCATATAACATTGGTTGAGCTCCGTATTGCTCTGATATGGTATACATTAAACATGTATCTAACTCCAACGGTTGCTGAAATACGACCAACTATGCCAAGTTAGTGAGCCTGACATGAGCATACTATGCTTGAAACAGTATTTGAGGTAAGGAGACAACTTTCCTGTATTCTTGAAGCGAGCTGCCTGCATATACTACTCCTAATTACTTTTTAAACAAACAGCACACCTATTCCTTTATNCTTTAGAAAATTCAATGTGGTGCAGAACACGGTCGAATAATGAGTGTTCATGTTGCCACATTAGCTCTAGTGAAGCTGCCTTATGTCGCGGGATGGTAGACAAAGCCACTGGCTCTGGTCATGCCTGCGACAGTCAAATGGTCCTCACTCCTGGCGGTCTGTTGAGATCGCCCAGAACTGGCCAGCAGTGTACGGCTTCCTTCATGTGCTCATTCTTCGTAACAAAACCTGACTGAAACTTTAACATCTTAAATTATGCAATGCCATACATCCTGCCTCGTATTGCCCTATTCTCTGGCTTGTCCTAAACTTTAGGCACGTAACATATATTCCGACTTCATATTCGTATCCCATTCAATGTTTTACGTGTTTGTGCATACGTCACACGATATATTTACATTATATACTTAAATTTCCATGTTTTAAAAACAATAAATGAAATTAAATGTATAATTATCATTTATAAAATGATCCGTAGTCAGCTGTTATATTCGTAGTTACCTTTAAAAAAAAGTATGTACGAATATAATACCATATACATGTGTTTCCAAGTTTTTAAAACAATAAATTAAATAAAATACATAAATTTTAGTTATAAAATTATGTGTAATACGCTGTTGTGACGTCACATTCATATTTACCTTAAAAATAAGCGTCTGTACGGATATCGTACTATATACTTGCGTTTCCAAGTTTTAAAACAATAATCCAAATTAATTGATATTAATACACATATATTTTATTTGTAAATACGTACATAAACATAGGCTGTGACGTTATGTTGGAATTAATCTCGAAGAATCAGGTATGGAAATATAGTACTTCAAATGCTTACTTTGAGAAAAAGTATCTAGTGCATATCTACATCTATAAAATTGAATATGAAATTTGGAAGACTGAAGTCCCAGGCGTTACAAAGAGTATTTATAATTTCTTATGCCATATTCGAAGTATTCTCATAGAAATGTTCGGTTGTATGCTGCATGTAATATATCAAGTCTGGATATGTTATGTGAAACAAAAATATTAACTTAATCGATACGTATATGAAGTGATGAATTTTTTTATATGAAAATGCATGTGCTTAGCCCTATACATAAGAATATTTACAAAAAAATTAAATACTTACAATTGTTATTAAAATAAAACGAATCATTCTTGTACATTTTATATTTTTTTTCATTGGATTTTGACTTTTATGTCGGTGTACATAAAGTCAAGTTTCTTCTTTTGCTGATTTCTGGGAAACCACGCACCCTAAGTCAAAAATGCTTCTAAAATGTTTTTAATTTGATTTTCGACCCTTAGTCTGGGTACATCTTGAAATTTTACTCTTCATTCTAAATTTTAAAAAACCATCCAGACTAGCCTTAATTATGTATGGATCGATAAATACATATATTTATTAAATTTTGGATCTTATATTTGTGTGTATGTGTGTGTGCGTGTGTGCTTGTAAGGTTTACCGAGATGCTGGCAGCCAGAATCCAAACAGTTTTGCATTAACCAAAAACGTTCAGGACGACTACTTTTTCTTTCAAGCATTTACAATGCAATGTTAAGTGCCCTCAGACACATTTATTAATACGTTCTAAAAATACCTATTGTGTATAAGGTATGCAACTTAAGTGAAGTTGTTTTACAATCACATTGAAATAGTTTTTTACACTACAAGAGTTCATTCATAGTCTGCATGCAAACATACTTTGAGAACCTTCAGTCATAGGTATTCCTATGAAATCCAGTATGGCATCTGGGGATGGACACACGCAATAGCTGTTTCTAATGTCACAGTTGAATTCGCCTTTAAAATACGTGCATGTAGACATACCGTACATTATATTGCGTCTCTTAAATTTTAAAACTTAAAAGTTTAGTATATAAATTTTTTATTTATAAATATATTGGTACCCAACATAGTATTCGAACAATTGACTTATAATATGAATTTTGTGACTATAACTTCGAGAGTTGGATAACTGTAGCCGTTTATGCTCTCAAAAAAAGGCTCAAGGCATAATTTATTTTTCATGTCGGATAGACTAGCACTGGTCTGATACGTTCCAATTTGCATGTGCCTAACTCCGGCAGTCGTTGAATGATGTCCAACGTCCAACTGTGCCTCTAAGTTCGGAGCTGTTTGGTACAGGCACAATGCACTTGAAACACGTTCTGCGGTAAGGCCACCACTGTCCTGTATTCNAAGTTCGGAGCTGTTTGGTACAGGCACAATGCACTTGAAACACGTTCTGCGGTAAGGCCACCACTGTCCTGTATTCGTGGCTCGAGCTCGTTTATAATTACTTAAAAAAACGAAGATTAATCTATATGCCTATTCAACTCAATGTGGTATCGCATGCATGCGATTAATAAGATTTCATGACGTCACATTAGCATTCGACTGGAAAACACGAGCCCGAAAATATATAACACTTGGTATATTTACGTAGACCATTTCATGCTTATAAAATTCAATATGGTGCTGGTAATTGCCTCATAATCACTCTTTCTGACATAATATTTCAATTCTCTTTGAAAATACAAATTCGTCGACATGCTGCTCGATAAAATAATTAAAAAATTAAATAAAGATGTATTTATGTAAATACATGACCTTTATTTATAAAATTATGCTTTCCATGATTCATGGTTGCGGCATCATATACTACAAATCCGTCTTGGAAATACGAATCCACAGACACATTGCTCGGCATAATCTTGTCTGCAAGTTTTAAAAGTGAAATAAAACATATTAAACTTTTATTTATAAAATTATTTTTTTATAATTCATGGAACTTACAGCATAATAAAATATTTTTTGAAAATATGAATCCATAGACATGTTGTTCGNGTTGCGGCATCATATACTACAAATCCGTCTTGGAAATACGAATCCACAGACACATTGCTCGGCATAATCTTGTCTGTAAGTTTTAAAAGTGAAATAAAACATATTAAACTTTTATTTATAAAATTATTTTTTTTATAATTCATGGAACTTACAGCATAATAAAATATTTTTTGAAAATATGAATCCATAGACATGTTGTTCGATACACTTTTGTCTGTAAGTTTAAAAGTTAACCTCTTATTTATAAAATTTTGCATTTTTAGAGCCTTGTCAACATGAGTGTTGTATAATTTAACATGTTATTTTTATATATACACCATTTACGACCTGTACTGGCACCCAGTCCTGGTGGCTGAGTCGGGAAATGGTGGTCAACTATGTTTATAAAAGGGCTTATGGCATAATTGACCCCAGCCACCCTGATCCTTGTCTGGAGCTATGCCAGTGATATGAATTTGGTTGCTGTATCTTAAACAGTTCGGAAATGGTGGCCAACTATGCTTATTAGAGGGCTTAGGGCATACTTGACTACCGCGCTATTCATCATCAGGAGTGATGCCTATGTTATGAATTTGACGACTATACCTTAAACAGTTTGGAAATGACAGCCAACAATGCTTTTAAGTGGGCTTAGGGCATACTTGACCATGCAGACATTTTCGTCGTCGGGGGTGATGCCTATGTTATGAATTTGGTGACTAGGGTTTCGGTGGATGGGAAATGGTGGCCAACTATGCTTGTAAGAGGGTTGAAATTATACTTGACCCTATCACTCTGGTTCGTTGTCATGGGTGGTGCCTATTATATGAATTTGGGGGTTATATTAAACAGTTCGGAAAGTATGGCTAACTATGCTTATAAGATTACTTAAGGCATAATTGGCCTAACCACCCTGATCGATTTCAGGGTCGATGCCTACGATATTATTTTGGGAACTAAACAGTTTAGAAGTTATTGTTAAATATGCTTATATGTTTGTGGGAGTCGGATATATACATACTGTACTTGACACAATTAGCATGGGTGCGATTAGCATAGGCATAGGTTGTAGAATATGCGTGTAACAAGGTGCAATGACAACGTGAAGTAGCATGAGAAGGCGATGAACTAGAACAATCCTGAAACAAGGTGGTTGGTGTTGACATGGAATGGTAGAGCATGAACTAGAACATTCTTGAAACAAGATGACTGAAGTCAGAATAACAGAGCATGAACTGTAACATTCTTGAAACAAGGTGATGTTATTTTTATACTGAGTGACTCATGAGAAATTAGGTAAGAAAAAGTATTGCANACAATGCTTTTAAGTGGGCTTAGGCCATACTTGACCATGCAGACATTTTCGTCGTCGGGGGTGATGCCTATGTTATAAATTTGGTGACTATGGCTTCGGTGGATGGGAAATGGTGGCCAACTATGCTTGTAAGAGGGTTGAAATTATACTTGACCCTATCACTCTGGTTCGTTGTCATGGGTGGTGCCTATTATATGAATTTGGGGGTTATATTAAACAGTTCGGAAAGTATGGCTAACTATGCTTATAAGATTGCTTAAGGCATAATTGGCCTAACCACCCTGATCGATTTCAGGGTCAATGCCTACGACATTATTTTGGGAACTAAACAGTTTAGAAGTTATTGTTAAATATGCTTATATGTTTGTGGGAGTCGGATATATACATACTGTACTTGACACAATTAGCATGGGTGCGATTAGCATAGGCATAGGTTGTAGAATATGCTTGTAACAAGGTGCAATGACAACGTGAAGTAGCATGAGAGGGCGATGAACTAGAACAATCCTGAAACAAGGTGGTTGGTGTTGACATGGAATGGTAGAGCATGAACTAGAACATTCTTGAAACAAGATGACTGAAGTCAGAATAACAGAGCATGAACTGTAACATTCTTGAAACAAGGTGATGTTATTTTTATACTGAGTGACTCATGAGAAATTAGGTAAGAAAAAGTATTGCAGAAAATTTTGCAGATTTGGAGAAAAAGGTGGAATTACAGAGCATGAAGTATCATGACAGGCAATAAACTAGAACATTCTAGGGTGGAATTACAGAGCATGAATTAGAAAATTCTAGAAACAAGATGGTGGCTGTGGTGCAATCCACTATGGTGGAAGCCTGCAGCCTGTGCACCAGGTCCCCACAAAGGTCAAGGTCAAATTTCAAGATCGAGGTCAAGTTAGCAGATTTGGAGGGAAATTAAAGAAATTTTAGGAGAAATTAAAAAAAAAAATTAACGTTTTCCGTGGAAAACGGGACATTTGAAGCCAAGGTCAAGGTCAAAATCAAATTTCAAGGTCAAGGTCAAAATCAAATTGCAAGGTCAAGGTCACCACTGGGTTNACTGGGTCTCTGCCAGATGCCATGTCCATCCTACCGTCCCAACCCCCAACCCCTTGCACCAGCTCTCTCATTATCTATCTACTCTTCGGATTACTTTCATGGTATGCGTGTTTCACTTTTCCTATACTCTTACATCTCACCGACATTATGGTATGCCTTGTACCTATTTAAAACACTGATGCGCGATGTTACACATGAAAACCTGCCCCATTCTTAATTTTCGCACATGAGTGTATCACTTAATGGTATAATATTAGAGACNATGTTACACATGAAAACCTGCCCCATTCTTAATTTTCGCACATGAGTGTATCACTTAATGGTATAATATTAGAGACTGACCAAGAAAGAAATCCAAATCATGCAAAGGACCTGGGTCATTTTTAGCTCAATTCTCTTAAGTATAATTGGTTCTACGGTTGTGAATTTCAATAAATAATACTNTGGTTCTACGGTTGTGAATTTCAATAAATAATACTGGAAAAAAAAAATTAAAATGTGAATACTACTACATAACATCAAAATGAATAGAAGTAAAGAAAAAATCAATTTTCCAATTTCAATAAATGTACAATACAAACAAGTCGAAAGGTAAAATGGCAAGCAATATCAAACACATTTGAAAATTTGATAAGTTATACATCATTCCTTGACCACTGTTTGGCCATTTTTGGTATAACCATAGCTCAAATCGAAAATTTAAGACATAATTTGTGTTTAGAACCCAAAAATACACAAGCCTTTATAACATTCCATTTTTAAATACTCAAAGATTTTTTGTGACGGACGGATGAACAAACGTGTGTGTATGTGTGTGCGTGTGTGCATTTGTGTACGTGTGCGTGTGTATGCGCGTGACCGCGTAGATTTGCGTGTGCGTGTGTTTGTATACACTCACCCAATACAAGATAACATTAGGCAATAATGAATATCAGAACAAATAAACGTGGGGAAAGCACAGCATAACATTAGACAAATATAATATATAACCAAGAAAACACATTACACCTATTTAGTTGAAGTCAAATTGATGATACCAGTTTTACCTACTTTCGCTAGCTTTTATAGTAATAAATGAGACCAAAATAAAAAAAAATATTTATTTGATTTTTACAATAAAATGGTTGACAACTCTACATAAAACAACTAAAGCCACCAAATAATATCAGTCACGTGGTATGGCATCTACTGTCGATCCTATTGCCAGTTTACACATAGTTAATTAGAATTACCAGCTTACTCACATTCTATTTACATTTTGCTTATAAAAACAATAAATAATTTTCAATTTAAAATGTCTTATTTGTTTGTTTTCGAAGAAAATGAAAAATAGCAACTGAAGTAGTCAAATGCACAATTAATTATTTTTATTTTTATTTTTGTTTTTAAATTTTTTGTGAATGTTTTCTTTATTATTATTTCATATGTAATGTTAAAAATATAGCAAGGGATAATTAAATATATATTGCTGCTCCTTAGAAATAAAGTTAATTATTTGAAAATAACATGAGCTATAACAGAGAAAATTGCATAATAATAGTACAAACACCAACGTTTCCCACACTGAATAAGGAAAATTGGACTTTACGCAGCAAACAGCTTGGGATATAAAAGACGGTTGAAAGCAAACTTGTTGACAATTCAATGCTCAACAATTTTTTTCTTAAAACCTTTTCGATCAATGTTACCATTCCCACTAAAAAATCTTACTTTAGCAGAAGGTCAGTTGAGNAAAATCTTACTTTAGCGGAAGGTCAGTTGAGTGATAGCGGCCATCTTAAATTACGTCGTACTGTGAAAACGTGAGGGGTAGGGGTTGGCCACCCAACTTTTTTTTTGCTTCGTAGCAAAAATAATATGTTTTATACGTACACTTGAAAACAGAAGCGCTGTAAGCTGCTGGATTATAAAAATCACCAGGGCGCTCAAGTTTATAAACTTGAGAAATTCCTAACTTTGAGACTTGTCAGGCAATATTTTTAAAACTCAATTAAATCATTTAGACTTGCAAAAAAAAAATTTTTTTTCATGTATGTATTCTTACCCTATCTGAATCAAATCCATCGCAAACTGATGACGCACAAAACTACTGCTGTGTAGTAGCATTACATCAGTAGTCTCTTGGGACAGAGCCCACATGAACAGCTTCACAAACGCACGCTACAGTCACTCGTATGAAAGCATTCGAGCTTACAAGTGGGCTTGTTTCATTATAGTATATGCATGGGTGCTATTCTACTTCAAGAACAAATTCCACATTAACCACGTATTCCTTCTTCACCAGTGACCTCGGAATTTTCTCACCACAACGTCGGAAAGCAGCGTACACAAATGTGAATAACACAAGGTCTAGCTCTTCTACACGTTCAAGCTGTCGCAACCCACGTGCGCCTACTCTCCCCGCGACCAACCAGTTTGGTTTACCCGAGATATATCGCCCAGCGGTTAGCCATAGCCATCTTGGTAGACGAGTGAAGTATTGTTTCAAAAGCGATGGTTGCCTTCGTGAGTAGTGGGGTGGTTACGGGCGATTGGTGGCTTGGTTTTGGTCTCCTAGGTGGAGAAAGGGTCTTGGTGGCGCGAACGAGTGGCCAGTGTGCAAGAGACCTAAAGTTTAAATCAACTGACAGAAGAACCATTTACCCGGATCACGACAGTCCCAATGAGTGGCGGTGCAATGTCCGCAACTACTTGTATTAAAAATTTATGAATTCATATACTATAAATAACGATATACCAAAAACGTTAAATCCTTTACATTAGTTATCGAACAAGTACCACGTCTGCAATACTTCTGAAATTTCTTTTAATGTTGTCCCTTTACCTTATCCCCGCGCTCTACAAAAGATTTGCTGGCATTTTTTTTTTTTTTTTTTCTTATTACTAGCCCCTTCAAGGAATGATTTTCTTTGCCCCTTTTTTCCTTCCACACTTATAGAGATGCGGGTTTTGACAAAATATCCAAACACTTTGGAAGGAAATTAGCAACACCTTTGTGAAACTTCCTCTGTATCTTTCTTTATAATTTGTTTTTCTGCGCTAAAAAACAGTTCATAACCATCAAGGAAAAAATGTTCAACGAGGTTGATTGCATTCGCAAAATTCTGGTTTGGAAGCATAATACGCGAAATATAATCGGTTCATGTCTCTCCCCTCACGATATTTTTCTGTGTACAGGATCTACAAGATTACAATATTTACCTGTAAAACAATGCGCTACAAATACAGCAGCCGTGTAACCTTCTTTGTTTTCACTGTCAAAAAATAAAGTCGTAGTTAAAACAGGAGGAACTTCATTCTAGAAATCAGGAACCAAAGTTTCTTCGATTACAGCAACGCTGTGCAAGAACTGTGCAGTCGTGCAACTCTTAGTGTCTGTTTCCTCGCCTACTTCTGTTTTCTTTTTGAAGTAAAACATAGCGGACACATGTTTTCCTAGAATATACGACCTTATAAGGTACCTATACAAAATCCAGTGGGGTTGGGTAGTCATTCGTTCTCCCAGATACCTCTAGTAATAAAAGAAAAACGTTCCAAGACATCTTGGTTTACTTTGCACGTCAGCAAATAAAGAACCTAACATAAAAATTTTATTTTAAACTTGAAAACAAATATCTCAGAGAGCTGTTGANGCACGTCAGCAAATAAAGAACCTAACATAAAAATTTTATTTTAAACTTGAAAACAAATATCTCAGAGAGCTGTTGATATGGATGGCGTTCTGAAAAGTTAGTTTGGATTTGCAGCCAACTGATTTCGTGGTTTCTATGACTTCGCCAACTTTATTTCAAATGTGTTTTACTCAACTTCATGCACTTTATAAGCTCATTTCCTTTTCGCTTTTCTCTCCGCAGTAGATCAATGACTTCGAAACACTTCTAGAAAACATTTGAGCCGTGGTCCTCACTTTATGAAGTTGTGATTTTTATACATCCAAACTATGTAGGGTAACTTTAAAGGCAATTTTCAGGTCTCTTCACGATTTATCAAAGAGTTACTGCACTGAGATCTTGTCTGCAGTTTTAGCATTGGGCGCAAAAAAANCAGGTCTCTTCACGATTTATCAAAGAGTTACTGCACTGAGATCTTGTCTGCAGTTTTAGCATTGGGCGCAAAAAAACCCCCATTGTCTAAGAAATTAATCTTTTTAAGTTTTAAAAGATGTGGGGCATCAACTAATACATATACTTTACTTGATGAATCAGCGGGGTTTATATTTTTTAAAAAAAGTTGTTAGTTTATTCTGAGTGTTTTCATTACGATTTTGTTGCCACCTGTCATGTCACTGGTGACTGAGTAAACCGGNCCAGTGTGCAAGAGACCTAAAGTTTAAATCAACTGACAGAAGAACCATTTACCCGGATCACGACAGTCCCAATGAGGGGCGGTGCAGTGTCCGCAACTACTTGTATTAAAAATTTATGAATTCATATACTATAAATAACGATATACCAAAAACGTTAAATCCTTTACATTAGTTATCGAACAAGTACCACGTCTGCAATCTTTTGAAATTTCTTTTAGTGTTGTCCCTTTACCTTATCCCCGCGCTCTACAAAAGATTTGCTGGCTTTTTTTTTTTTTCAAGGAATGATTTTCTTTGCCCCTTTTTTTCTTTCACACTTATAGAGATGCGGGTTTTGACAAAATATCCAAACACTTTGGAAGGAAATTAGCAACACCTTTGTGAAACTTCCTCTGTATCTTTCTTTATAATTTGTTTTTCTGCGCTAAAAAACAGTTCATAACCATCAAGGAAAAAATGTTCAACGAGGTTGATTGCATTCGCAAAATTCTGGNTTCTGCGCTAAAAAACAGTTCATAACCATCAAGGAAAAAATGTTCAACGAGGTTGATTGCATTCGCAAAATTCTGGCTTGGAAGCATAATACGCGAAATATAATCGGTTCATGTCTCTCCCCTCACGATATTTTTCAGTGTACAGGATCTACAAGATTACAATATTTACCTATAAAACAATGCGCTACAAATACAGCAGCCGTGTAACCTTCTTTGTTTTCACTGTCAAAAAATAAAGTCGTAGTTAAAACAGGAGGAACTTCATTCTAGAAATCAGGAACCAAAGTTTCTTCGATTACAGCAACGCTGTGCAAGAACTGTGCAGTCGTGCAACTCTTAGTGTCTGTTTCCTCGCCTACTTCTGTTTTCTTATTGAAGTAAAACATAGCGGACACATGTTTTCCTAGAATATACGACCTTATAAGGTACCTATACAAAATCCAGTGGGGTTGGGTAGTCATTCGTTCTCCCAGATACCTCTAGTAATAAAAGAAAAACGTTCCAAGACATCTTGGTTTACTTTACACGTCAGCAAATAAAGAACCTAACATAAAAATTTTATTTTAAACTTGAAAACAAATATCTCAGAGAGCTGTTGATATGGATGGCGTTCTGAAAAGTTAGTTTGGATTTGCAGCCAACTGATTTCGTGGTTTCTATGACTTCGCCAACTTTATTTCAAATGTGTTTTACTCAACTTCATGCACTTTATAAGCTCATTTCCTTTTCGCTTTTCTCTCCGCAGTAGATCAATGACTTCGAAACACTTCTAGAAAACATTTGAGCCGTGGTCCTCACTTTATGAAGTTGTGATTTTTATACATCCAAACTATGTAGGGTAACTTTAAAGGCAATTTTCAGGTCTCTTCACGATTTATCAAAGAGTTACTGCACTGAGATCTTGTCTGCAGTTTTAGCATTGGGCGCAAAAAAAACCCCATTGTCTAAGAAATTAATCTTTTTAAGTTTTAAAAGATGTGGGGCATCAACTAATACATATACTTTACTTGATAAATCAGCGGGGTTTATATTTTTAAAAAAAATTTGTTAGTTTATTCTGAGTGTTTTCATTACGATTTTGTTGCCACCTGTCATGTCACTGGTGACTGAGTAAACCGGAAACCCACTTGCTTCTAATTCTGAAATTATTCTCTTCAGAATCGGTGCAGTCATGAAAGTATCAAAATCATAATATACGGGCTGCTGCCATTTTTAAAGCAGACCTCTAGCCATCATAACTTGTACTGGACTCCATAGTCCAGAGTTTTTTATTTTTACAAAATTGTACTCGGAATTTGCATGTCGTTGGAATACAAACCAGTCGCATGTAGTTCTGAGAATTTTTCTCTTAGATAAAAGAAAAAAAATGTTCTGCAGTCCTGGATCACAGTTAAGTATAAGTGCACATTCTCAACGTTTAAGCTCATTTCGCAAATATCGGCAAGCTTTTAGGCTGACATTTCTTACAGATACGCAACCTCAACGTCTTCAGACGACCACCGGTTACTATTAGGTCCTTTGAGAAATGTTCTCACTTGCTCTGGAGTGAAACACCTAAAAAATATTTTTGAAATAGTTTTACTTACAATGTCTGTGTTTTTATTTTTCACCGTGTTAATTCTTCTAATAGCAATATATGTTATTTTTCCAGCGCTTTTATGTGCCAACAATGTTTCCACTATACGCTTATAATTCTTATTTTCCGCTTCTAATTCTTGAATTCTTGAATTAAGTTCGTACAGATTCGCTGCGGTGATTGTGGAGATATCGTTTTCAAATGTCTTATCTGTATTGTTCAGAATATGATTGACTACCCATCTGTTTTCTTCTGATTTTTGTGGAGGAAGTGAGTCAGTATCATGTACGTGTTGACTTCAGTATTAATTCCCGCACCAGATTTTTCTTCATTCTTGATTGATGTCTTTCCCTTCGATTTTTCTGGCTGAGACACGGCCTAGAAGAATCACCACCCAGAATATTTATTTTCTCTGGCAACAGCGTCACGCTGGATTTTCAGACATTTCTTTGCCAAATACTGAAGATTTTTATGTTGTAAGTTATTTTTAAATCAATCTTCAGAAAAATGGGAAGAACATATTCTCGCTGGAAGGGAAAGTAAACCAAATTTTGTTATTTGGTTATAGGCAACTGTATTGAAACGTTATATAAATTTATGCAAGTAAATTATTTGTAATGGAATATTCTATTGGCACTTGAAAATTTCCTAGAACGGTCACAGATACCACAGGCCAACTANTATATAAATTTATGCAAGTAAATTATTTGTAATGGAATATTCTATTGGCACTTGAAAATTTCCTAGAACGGTCACAGATACCACAGGCCAACTATAAAAAAAACTTTTTTTTAATGATTTTGCCGGATTCTTATGTTTTTTGTTGTGCTGAGTCCGAAAATAATAATAAAAAAAGTCATAACACCCACCATTTTTTCACATTTAAATATATGAAATGTGAGAAATTCATTTTTNAAATAATAATAAAAAAAGTCATAACACCCACCATTTTTTCACATTTAAATATATGAAATGTGAGAAATTCATTTTTATCTAATATCTCTGTTTTTTATACATATTTTATTTATATATACCGTAGTTGTAAAAAGTTTCCTAGCAGTTTTTTTAGTATATGTGGTGAGTTTGTAATTTAAAAACATCCAAGAAACATTACAGAGTTTGTTAAAAAAAAGTGTACTTGGTATATTTTGGAATAAATCTCGGTGANCAAGAAACATTACAGAGTTTGTTAAAAAAAAGTGTACTTGGTATATTTTGGAATAAATCTCGGTGATCAAGAAAAACCTTGGGCTCCACCCACACAAGGTATGCTATGTTTGTGTTGAAGACCTTAGAAAATGGTCAAAAAAAGGTCTACCCCAATCTTCCTTCAGCTATTCGGCCAGTCGGTCATGGTCCGGGACTTCCTGTCCCTGAGCCACCACAGGCTATTGATGACGTTTTACTTGATCAGTCCAGTGAAACTGAATCTGATGAAGGTAAACCGGACGATGATGAGTTCCAATGTTCTCCAGAAAATTTAGAACCTCAGTTGTTAACACAGGCTGAGTTAAATGATTTGGTAAGAGATTTGGGTTTGACTAAAGAGAAAGCTGAATTGCTTGGCTCTAGGNAGTTAAATGATTTGGTAAGAGATTTGGGTTTGACTAAAGAGAAAGCTGAATTGCTTGGCTCTAGGCTAAAAGAAAACATTTGTAGGCACCTGGAGCATCTAATTATCAATATAGAACAAGATATCAACAGTTCGCTAAGTTTTTTAAAGCAAGAACAGGATTTGTTGTACTGCCATGATATTGGTAGTCCAATGAATGAATTTGGAATTGAGTACAACAATGAAGAATGGAGGTTTTTTTATAGACTCTTCAAAAACTAGTTTAAAAGCTGTTGTTCTTTTTCACAATGGTAATACTTATGTTTCACGGCCAGTGGCTCATTCTGCCCATATGAAGGAAACTTACAAAAATCTAGACATTATTTTAAAGTAAATTAACTATCCTGCTCACGATTGGATGGTGCGTGGAGACTTGAAAGTTGTTTGCATGCTCCTAGGTCAACAAAAGGCATTTACTAAATTTCTATGTTTTATATGTGAGTAGGACAGCAGAGCAAAGGATCGACACTGGGCAACAAAACATTGGCCTGCAAGAAAAACCTTAACACCTGGAAAGAAGAACATTTTGCATAAAACATTAATAGATCCACAAAAAATTCTTCTACCACCTCATCACATTAAATTAGATTTAATGAGACAGTTTGTAAAAGCCTTGCCTAAAGATGGTGGATGTTTGAAGTATTTATGTGAAAAATTTCCTCATTTATCAGTAGCCAAACTGAAAGAAGGGGTTTTCTTTGGGTCTGAAATTCGTAAAATGATGTTCGATTCAAACTTTGAAACAAAAATAACTACAAAGGAAAAGGAGGCTTGGATGTCATTTAAGCAATTTTTGACTAAGTTTTTGGGCAATGTTAAAGACCCAAACTATGAGCTTATCGTAGCTAATATGATAAACAAGTTCAAAAATCTGGGATGCCTGATGAGCCTTAAAGTCCACTTCTTACACAACCATCTTGACTTTTTCCCTTGCAACATGGGTGATGTGANCCAAACTGAAAGAAGGGGTTTTCTTTGGGTCTGAAATTCGTAAAATGATGTTCGATTCAAACTTTGAAACAAAAATGACTACAAAGGAAAAGGAGGCTTGGATGTCATTTAAGCAAGTTGCGACTAAGTTTTTGGGCAATGTTAAAGACCCAAACTATGAGCTTATCGTAGCTAATATGATAAACAAGTTCAAAAATCTGTNGAGCTTATCGTAGCTAATATGATAAACAAGTTCAAAAATCTGTGATGCCTGATGAGCCTTAAAGTCCACTTCTTACACAACCATCTTGACTTTTTCCCTTGCAACATGGGTGATGTGAGTGAAGAGCAGGGGGAGTGGTTTCACCAGGACATCAAAGTGATGGAGAAACGTTACCAGGGACAGTGGAATGTCAGAATGATGGGTGATTACTGCTGGTCACTTCACCGAGAACAACAAAATGCATCACATCGGAGAAAAAGCTACATAAGAAGCTTCAAAGAGAAGAGAGAAAGGAAATACCAAAAAATAAACACTTAAAATGTATATAATGAGTTTTTTTTTAAATAAAATCTCATACATCTCATTTTTAAATACTGATACCTGCCCGATGCTATGGTTTATAGGTAGGTATTGAATCTGCTCTCTGCGTAAGGCACCAGCAATTGAGGCTAGCCCTCAGTGTNCGATCGCCATATTCAACTTGCACCGTCCCTGCACGTGGCCGGGGTGCTTGCCGCGTCCCCCAGGGTTATAAAACACGTGTGTGGTACTCTGGCGCACGTGGGTCTGGCATTGTCCCTCGGTTCTGGTCTCGAAGTTTTAGTGCTTCGCCCTGCACGTACTACTTGGTGGGTCCCCTGGTCGTAAACACGTGTTCGGGGCACTAGCTCTCCGCACTTGGGTCCGGCGTCGCCCATCGACTCTGGTATGGACGTTTATTGTTCTGTTCTGCACATGCGTGAACTCTTGGGCGGCCCCTTTGGTCCGGCGCACATGTTGTTCTTATACCTCCGGATATCGTATCGTTATTATCCCAGCACGCCCGCCAAAAGCTCTCAATGTTTATGGCGGTAGCTAGCCTGGGACAGGCGCCCCCGCTGGTGTGGGCTCCGCGTCCCCGGCAGCTGCGAGATGCAGCTGCATCCGCCTTCCTCCGCACGTGGTCGTTCCGCCGGGCCGTCCTGGCGCCATTCTCCCATCACGTCCGCCAAACCCTTAATCCTTATTGCGGTCGTCCGCCTGCGAGCTTCGCCAGAGCATGTGTTCTGACGAATAAAATATACGGACGCAGAATGCGTCAATACAAATGCATGTTGCAAGAGAACTGTGGGTGATACAAAATAAACTGATGCCAGATTCGTTTTCAGCACCCAAAAATACATAAGATTCAGCTGCATTTTTTTTTAATTTTCACAAAATACTTTTTTGTTGGCCTGTGTAGGTGACAATTCATGTGTTACCCTGCGCAAGTCAAAAAATAAAAATAATAAACAACGCTATTGTTTATTTTTATCATGAATGAATATGCTTGCACAATTTTCTTTGTTGTAGTTTGTGTACATTGTGATTTCAAAAATTCAATTAGATATGGAAGAACTACGGCTGTAATGGTAGNATCTTTGTTGTAGTTTGTGTACATTGTGATTTCAAAAATTCAATTAGATATGGAAGAACTACGGCTGTAATGGTAGAATTCGCCAGTACAACTTTTTTCTCCTCCAAAAGTAGCCAATTTTTTTTATTGTGCAATATCTCTTAAAAATGTGAAAACGTGTAAGAATAAAAGTTTGAAAAATGTGTCAGTGTTTCGCACGGTCGCTTTACGGTATTTTATGTGAGCAGGCTTTGCTAGTTATACATTCGGGGGAGAAAAAAGTGCAAACGTTTTTATCGAAAACCCTGTTGTTATCCTGTAAAATTTTTATAATGTTATATGTAACGATTTAATGATATAATATATCACTTGTATACAATACAATTTTAACAAACAAAGTTGTTACAATTGCCGTCTGACAAATAAAATGTTACTGATAACTAATGAGCCTGCGTTCCTCTACATGGATGCAAATAAGTTTTAGTGAAGTTCTTGAAAGCTTAGATGGTAGGTAGGCGTTGACGTCTCATTGANCTCTACATGGATGCAAATAAGTTTTAGTGAAGTTCTTGAAAGCTTAGATGGTAGGTAGGCGTTGACGTCTCATTGACAGCAATATGAAAACATAATCATGCGAAACAGTACAAAGATAATTAAAATACATGAGTGATTTACCCGGGATTCGAATTCAGAAAAACTCATAAAATTAAGCAAGCTTGCAATCAACTGCATGCCGTTCATAAAATAAGAGACTAACATACTTTATACGTATAAATTAATACANAGCAAGCTTGCAATCAACTGCATGCCGTTCATAAAATAAGAGACTAACATACTTTATACGTATAAATTAATACAGCCTACCACAGTACAACTTCTTCGATAAATTTGAAAGAAATCTTTTGATTGTTTCCCGAGATACGGCATAAAAAACCATATTATTTCAAGTGGAGCTATCCTACAAAATGGCGGAGAGATGAGGCTTTACATTGACGATTTTGATGAATATAACTTATACTGTCGGCATACAAAGTTAAGTAAAAAATTATTTTTCAGTTTCGTAGATAAAAAATCCGGAACTAAAATGTTTATATGCCCACCATTTTGAAAATGTGTGTCTGATCCTCTCAAAATTTATCAGTTTACATAGTCTGCCATAGTGCTAATTGTTAGCCAAATTTCGTAGAAGTCGTTTTTTTTTTCAGAGATCACCTAATTTTATTTTGTCATGTGATACTAGTTTACAAAATGGCTTACAAAAGATTTTGTGAGTACACATTTGATTTTTGTAATATATAAAGTCATCATACAAAGTTTAATTGGAATTAATTACATGGTTTCGACGAAATAACATACAAAACTAAAATAGCTATATGCCGGCATTTTGAAAATAAGTGTAGACTACAGCAGATAGGTACACTATACGCGGAATAACTCCAAGCTTGAGCTACGTCATACAAAGGAGGGGTGGGTGTCGCACGCGCGGAGGAACGTTAAAAAGGGGCTGTGTTTGTGCCGATGGATAAACTCATGTCACTCATTCCCATGGATTCTAAGAGAATAATGGCTTCAATGTGGGAGTAGGTATTATCGATGGTAAGTTTATTGGCTATTTTATGGCATTATGTTTTGCCACCCTGCCTAATGTGTCACATGTTCATAGTATTCCTGCAGGAAATATTGCAGTAGTTCTTGAAAAATATGTATGTGAACATTTGTCACAAAATGTGATTTCACCATGTTTGAGGACGGCCACTTGTCAACTTGCCATCCGATGTCTAAATGTAACATATGTATTAATATAATAAGTCTACATTGTTTAATTGGGGCGCAGTAATTTTTTTAAAATATAATGTTTTACGGCAGATGTGTTTCTGGTTTGTTTGTGGCTTTGGGTTGCAATATAAATTTGTGGTACGTAATTTTATGGCATTTTTTTTAATTTTGCAATTTTAACGGCAGTAAAAATAGATACAATAGTTAATGTCCAAGTTAACGATCAATTGGTAGTTAAGGGTTCGTCAAGTGTTTTGTTGTCCGAGGAGTGGACCATAGTTTATCCTTCTCGAGGTAGCTTGGGGGTTATAAACTGTTCTGAAACCTGCTCCTTTGAGCTACATGTGTGTTAATGTTTCCATGATATTCTGGTTACATATGTTGGATAATGCGAGTCTGTGCACCAACTTGGCCGCGGCAGGTGTGGAAGTACGGAAGACAGAGAGTATCGATAGGCTCCGCGAAAAGACGCCAGTCCTTCTTAAAAAGGACGAGTTGACAGAACAGGTGGTTGACAACATAGCAGATGAGATGGGGCAACCCACAACTTTTCGTTTTTCGAGCGTGACCACAAGTTCTTCCTTGCGGATGGTGAATAATTTAACAAATTAACAGATTACGAACCACAAAAATATTTTACAGTTTGGTCTCAAAGTAGATAAGTTGCAGGCGACTAAGGTGCATAACTAAGATGCACATATAGTGCAGAATGTTTTCTGTAAATGTTCGGGTTTACTTGCGCAAATGTTGCTAATTGGAAATACAAAGGGAGAAAAATGGTGCATAATTAAAGGTAAATTATGGGACGACTTATGCCTCAGAAGGGTGAAGAGAACGTAGTGAAAAATAACTNCAACCCACAACTTTTCGTTTTTCGAGCGTGACCACAAGTTCTTCCTTGCGGATGGTGAATAATTTAACAAATTAACAGATTACGAACCACAAAAATATTTTACAGTTTGGTCTCAAAGTAGATAAGTTGCAGGCGACTAAGGTGCATAACTAAGATGCACATATAGTGCAGAATGTTTTCAGTAAATGTTCGGGTTTACTTGCGCAAATGTTGCTAATTGGAAATACAAAGGGGGGAAAATGGTGCATAATTAAAGGTAAATTATGGGACGACTTATGCCTCAGAAGGGTGAAAGAGAACGTAGTGAAAAATAACGTATACCGTTTTCAAAGGCTAAATGACTNAAGAGAACGTAGTGAAAAATAACTTATACCGTTTTCAAAGGCTAAATGACTGCATCTTTCAATTTATTCAGGCTGTTCAGAATTCATCGGCTGCTCTAAATACTAACCTGAGGGAAAAACATTTATTGATATTGTGTTTGAGAATCTCTCTCCTTTAATTCAGCAGCAGAGAGTGAGACAAGTGACACAAACTACACGTACATAGGCTGTATAATTGGATAATATTATGATACGTATATGCGAAAATTTGAGGATCTTATGGCTGCTAGAAAGGAAATTGGCAAAACAGGCGCTTCTGGAAACTTCACTAGAGTAAGTGATTATGGAAATGAAATAGAATCACGCTCCTATTTTCGTGACAGCATGTGGCTTACAAAAGTACCAAATCTAAGAATAGTTTGATTTGTTTCCAGTGCAGCAAATGGGGGAACTTCAAGATATTGAAGTCACGGTAAGAACGCAAAACGAAAGGCCCGAAATAAAATCCCTAGAATATTGCACTAATAGGTCGAAATAAGGCCAATGAATAGGTAATTCGTTGAAATTGGTATTAAAGATAAGATGATATAATCCTTGCTAGACACAGGTGAGAGTACNGCATGTGGCTTACAAAAGTACCAAATCTAAGAATAGTTTGATTTGTTTCCAGTGCAGCAAATGGGGGAACTTCAAGAAATTGAAGTCACGGTAAGAACGCAAAACGAAAGGCCCGAAATAAAATCCCTAGAATATTGCACTAATAGGTCGAAATAAGGCCAATGAATAGGTAATTCGTTGAAATTGGTATTAAAGATAAGATGATATAATCCTTGCTAGACACAGGTGAGAGTATACACTGAGGCGACAAAAGTCATGGGATACCTCCTAATGTCGTGTCGGACCTCCTTTTTCCCGACGAAGTGCAGCAACTCGACGTAGCATGGACTCAACAAGTCGTAGGAAGTCTCCAGCAGAAATATTGAGCCATGCTGCCTCTATAGACGTCCATAATTGCGAAAGTGTTGCCGGTGCAGGAGTTTGTGCACGAACTGACTTCTCGATTATGTCCCATAAATGTTCGATGGGATTCATGTCGGTCGATCTTGGTGGCCAAATCATTTTCTGGAATTGTCCAGAATGTTCTTCAAACCAATCGCGAATAGTTGTGGCCCCTGTGACATGGCGCATTGTCATCCATAAAAATTCCATCGTTGTTTGGGTACATGAAGTCCATGAATGGCTGCAAGTGGTTTCCAAGTAGCTGAATATAACCCTTTCCAGAGGACCCAGTCCATTCCACGTAAAAACAGCCCACAACATTATGGAGCCACCACCAGTTTGCACAGTTCCTTGTTGACTACTTGGGTCCATGGATTCGTGGGGTCTGCGCCACACTCGAACCCTACCATCAGCTCTTACCATCTGAAATGGGGATTCATCTGACCAAGCCACGGTTTCCCAGTCGTCTAGGGTCAAACCGATATGGTCACAAGCCCAGGAGAGGCGCTGCATGCGATTTCGTGCTGTTAGTAAAGGCACTCGAGTCGGTCTTCTGCTGGCATAGCCCAGTACAGCCAAAGTTCGCCGCACTGTCCTAACGGACACGTCCGTCGTACATCCCTAATTGATTCCTGCGGTTATTTCACGCAGTGTTGCTTGTCTGTTAACACTGACCATTCTGCATTCTGCGCATACATAGTTGGTCTCGGTCATTAAGTGCAGGCGGTCGGCCACTGCGTTGTCCATGGTGGGAGGTTATGCCTGAAATTAGGTATTCTCGGCACACTCTTGACACTGTGGATCTTAGAATGTTGAATTCCCTAACCATTTCCGAAATGGAATGTCCCATGTGTCTAGCTGTAACTACCATTCCGCGTTCAAAGTCTGTTGATGCCCGTCGTGCGGCCATAATAACGTCAGAAACTTTTCACATGAATCACTTGACTACAAATGAAAGCCCAACCAATGCACTGCCCATTTATACATTTTGTACGCGATACTACTGTCATCTGTATATTTGCGTATTGCTATCCCATGACTTTTTGCACCTCTGTGTATAATTTTATTAGCCAAGAATGAGCAAGCTCTCTAGTTAGGAAATTCCCGGAAATGAAAAATCAGCTGACAAATGGAAGAAGTTTCAGTTTATTTGTACCAAATGGAATAAGTTTTCAGGTTGGAGTGTACATTAGATTTCACTTTATCATTGAGTCGGTATTCATGGACCAAACAGAGTTTTGGGTCGCACCAGGTTTGATCTGTCTATTAATGTCTGAGTTTACATTCACAACAGAGACTAATTTGGTGTTAGATTTTCGAAAGAAAATCTTTAAATAAAAGTTTGATCCACAAGGTCTGGAACAAAATAGGAAAGGACAATCGATGTCTAAATTTAACAGTTTTATTGATGGAATAAAGTTACGCTGCTAAAGTTGGGCCCAATTATATATACGAGGCATATCCAGATAGTAAAAGTACTCAATTTTTTGTATTTTGAAGAAAAAAAGTTATTTAAACAAAATTACAGCATATTGTGTGTGTGTGTGTATATATATACAGAGGATGGACAAAACAATATGAACACCTGGCATATACACAATATTTATTTATCANTGTGTGTGTGTATATATATACAGAGGATGGACAAAACAATATGAACACCTGGCATATACACAATATTTATTTATCAATAAGGTGTTGGGCCACCATTTGCTTTTAAAACAGCTGCAATTCTTCGCGGAATAGATTCGTAGTGTCTGAATAGTTTCCAACGGAATGTTGTCCCATTCTTGTACCAAAACATCCACCAATTGCTTCAATGATGTTGGAGATGGAAATCTTCTCCTCACTCTCTGCTCTAAAACTCCCCATAACGGTTCAATTATGTTGAGGTCTGGCGATTGTGCTGACCAGGGAAGATGTTTGATGATATTCTGATGCTCCTCAAACCAAGATTGAACCTTTTTGGCTGTGTGTATGGGCGCATTATCATCTTGGAATATGGCAGTGTTTGGCAGCAATATGCTAGTCATAGTAAGAACTTCATCATTGAGGATGTCGAGATATTCATTCGCAGTAATCCGGCCAGTGATGTGAATGAGAGGACCAGCTGAATACCACGATATAGCCGCCCAAATCATAACGGAACCTCCCCCATGATTGACTGTAGGAAGCAGGCAGTCCGGATCGTAGGCTTCTTTTGGGGTTCTCCATACATAAACCCGGCCGTTTGTAGGAAACAATGTAAACGATGATTCATCGGACCATACCACATTCTTCCAATCATCAAGTGTCCAGGTTTTATGATCGTGGCACCACTTCTTTCGCAGCTTAGCGTTGGCTTCCGTTATAAAGGGTTTCGCAATTGCAGCCCTTCCATGAATGTTAGCTTTGTGGAGCTCCCGCCGTACTGTTTTTGTCGAAACAGTATTACTCAAGTGAGTGTTGAGTTCTGCTGTCACTTTTGCCGCGGTAGTTTTATGTTGTCTGGCCACAATTCTTTTTAATGTTCGTCGGTCTCTGTCAGTTAACTTTGGGTTTCGCCCACTATTCTTATTCGCCGATGATGTTTTACCATGTTTTGTGTATGCTGTCACTACCGTGGATACTGTCACTCGTGAAACGTTAAACAATTCAGCTGTTTTCGTCACAGACGCTCCCACTAACCGAGAACCAACGATTTGCCCTCTTTCGAAGTCTGAGAGATCACACATTTCACCGATCGCTTGTTTTAATCGTCGCAGAACAAATATAACCTACAAGACTTGGCACGCAAACTATGCAATACATTCGCGTCGCATTATTTACACGGAAGCAGTGTTGCCAACATGCAACGAAATGTACTACATTGCATGGTGTTCATATTATTTTGTACATCTTCTGTATATATGTTACTTGTTTTTCCACGTAGTCGCCTTCCCGTTCTATGCAGGTTGTAAGTCGTGGCACAAACTTTTTGATGCCCTCCTCATAGAACTCTCCCGCCATCTCCTTCGTCCACTTCAAGACCTCTTGTTTCATCTCCTCATCGGTTAGACATTTTTTTCCACCCATGTGAGTCTTCAGGAAGGTGAAAAGATGAAAATTTGAAGGTGCCATGTCAGGGGAGTATGCAGGGTGGTTCAAAATGTCCCAACCAAAGGAGTTCAAAAGCGCCTTGGTGGCGTTGGCCATGTGCGGGCGGGCGTTGTCGTGCAACAAACACACTCCCTTCGTCAACATTCCCCTCCGTTTGTTTTGAATTGCTCTCTTGAGCTTTTGTAGGGTCTCACAGTATCGTGCTGCAGTAATCGTCTCCCCCTGAGGCAAAAAATCGATCAAAATGATCCATTTTTGGTCCCATGGTTGACATGATTTTTTTGGCCGAAATTGAGGTTTTGAATTTTTTGGCAGCTGGGGAACCAGTGTGTGGCCACTGTGATGACTGTCTTAATGTCTCAGGGGTGTAATGAGCCGCCCATGTTCCGCGAGAAGGAACCTTATGACAGCGCGCACCTCGCACATGACGGGATTTCTGATAGACATATTTCACAGAAACGGACACTCCAAGGCGAGTTTTGCTACTGACGAGGGTCGCTGGTGTTCTTTGTGTTCAGGAGACCCCCCACTACCACTCAGTGTTGCCAACTGTTGGAAAATTAAAATTCCCACAGCACGACAGCCCAACAGTACTATTACTTTATGGACACGCATCGTACATATATATACATATATATATATATATATATATAATTTTTGTTACAAATGAATCTAGTTTGTAAATGGAAATGGTTTGTAATGCAAATTTGTTGTATGTAATTTTAAGGTATTTTTTTTATTTCGCAGTTTTAACAACACTCAAAAATTAAATAAAAATATTAACATCCATGTTATTGATAAATTAGTGATTTGTTGTCCGAAAAGTGGACTAGAGCTTTGCACTTCTTAGATGACTTGAGGGTTACCCTACGAATGTTCACTACCGTGACTGAAATTATATATACTCCAATAGTTCGCTGGTCCGAACAGGTACTTAAAATTTCAGCAGACTTTTTGCAGTGGGTGGGAAAATATGTGTAATTATGAGCATTACCGATAATACTTCGTGAACTCTTATGGAAGAGTCGAACATAAAATAACTTACCAGACTTAATAATAACCAAACTAGGGTAGAGACAACAGTATGTCACATCTCGAACCAGACGAAGAAATATGACAGGGTACAACTTTGGCCGCATTGCTTATCTCACAGAGGTCGAGATGTTACGTGGCCAACAGTTAATCGCGAGCGAGCAATGTGATGTCAACATATATTTTCAACAAAATCGTACTCTAGTGGTAATTGTGAT
>NQII01001964.1:284680-366271 GCA_002778355.1 Clitarchus hookeri | reverse complement strand
GGGGGGGTGGGTGGCATCGATCTGTTGGGAGTAAATGGGAAGATAGTGATGAGGGGGCCTGAGTTGAGTGGAGATATTTGGGTGGCTCTTAACATCGAGATCTTGAAAACCGATCAGGTTGGAGTGAGGTGAATATGGAACAATGCCAGAATGCAATAGCATGGGAAACGGGAGACTCCAGAGAAAACCTGCAGACCAGTGGCATCGCCTTAGCAGAAGGCAAGCACTCTAGCTGCTACACTGGGCTTTAAGGAGGTAAGTAATGACGTATAGTTAATTATTAGTTGGAGGGTGGTAGAAAGCCAATGAATAATTAGTGGTGGGGGCCAGTAGTCTGCTGTTTGCTGTACAGGAAGGAACAGGTGTGGATGCTCCCCCATATTTATGAAAATTTAATTCTTGACCTCGTACATGTAAGTCTTTAAACANGAAGGAACAGGTGTGGATGCTCCCCCATATTTATGAAAATTTAATTCTTGACCTCGTACATGTAAGTCTTTAAACATCAATTTTATAATAATCTTTTTCCAAAATTATGTTTGAATTTTTTTAGTTTTTGCATTTTTCTAAATTTCACTTTTTTAATTTTTTAATTTTAATTTATTTTGTTGTTTTAATATAATTTGAGTTTTGTGGTGATCCCGACATCATCCTGGTCACTGTCAAGATCACTCACATATCAAGGTCAAAGTCACACACAATAGGGTCTACTTCTGAGATTATTGATCTTCTCCTCGCTCGTATCCCACTTCCCATGCACCAATACATAGTCGTTATATTCACTATACACATATAGATGGATAAATGCAAACACATCACAATATTTTAGACGCAAACAGCAATATTAGTTAGTGTCAACAAAAATAAAGTGTAAATGAAATAGTTTCTACACAAAAAAACACCTAAATGTGCAACAATAACACTTAGTACATAAAATTTTGGAATACATTAACAAAAGAAAATTAGGAATGGCAGATAAAGTTTAAAGATAATGTTTTATTTAAAATTAAGAACCTTTCGTCTGCCTTAGAAAATGCATGTTTATAAAAAAAAAAGTGGAACGGACAGAAGAGACAGCATGAACATGATTTTGAAAATCATGTATTTATATATTTTTACATAAAACAGTATTTTACACTTCGAATCATACCATGTAAATAAACTTTCGAAGTATTTTAGGCTTCTAGAGTAATATTTACTTTAAAGCAGGTCATATTTTTACAGTATTGGTCGTACATAGTGAAAGTTAGGGTCACATCCAGAGACACAAGAAAACACACACCCATTGAATCGTTTCAAAAAGATTGATACTTTTACTACAGAGGGCAAGGCAAAATTCAAAAAATTTAAAATACTCTATTTTGATTAAATTTTTACTGACGTGCAGTTTTAAGTACTGGTACATAACTCTGCAGTTTATGTTCAGGTTTGTTTTGCTGACGTCTTGAATATTTAGAGATGGTTCTGACAGCAAATAATACGTTACTTAAAATCGCTTTTACAGAAATGACTGAGTAGATTTATATATTAATAGGTATCCATGTCCAGGAAAATACTGTGGTGCAAGGAAAACAAAACCATATAACGTGTTTAATACAATAATTGAAGTAGAATTGTTTCCATCGGTTTGAAAGCACGATTACGTGTATTTACAGAACACATGTGTAGCACGTTGGCTTGGCATGCATGGTAGATAACTAATTTTGACAAGGTACTTACGCCTTATGATAATGATTTCCTGAAATTACGGTTTTTATATCATGCTGGTCAAGTGCTTGTTGTTTCGGACTGTACAACAATTACCACTGCGTCTCCGATTATCGCAAGTGACTAAATGTTTATCAAGTATAACACAATTTTAACTTACGGCGAAACGAACTGAATGGACGTCTTGCTCTCTGCGTTTACCAAGAATGTTTCTTACGTCGCGTGACACCACCATCTTCCGTTTTTGACAGAGTTCATCAATGTCCGTGGGAAACAGGTATCTATACAACAAACAAGTACACTGAAGAACCAAAAAAACTGGTAAACCTGCCTAATATCGTGTAGGGCCACCGCGAGCACGCAGAAGTGCCGCAAGACGACGTGACATGGACTCGTCTAATGTCTGAAGGTATGCAGGAGGCAATTCACACCATCAATCCTGCAGGGCAGTTCACAAATCATAGGAGTGCGTGGCGGTGGAGATCTCTTCTGAACAGCACGTTGCAAGGCATCCCAGATATGCTCAATAAGGTTCATGTCTGGTGATTTAGGTGGCCAATGGAAGTGTCTAAAGTCAGAAGAGCGTTCTTGGAGACACTCAGTAGCAACTCTAGACGTGTGGGGTGTCGCATTGTCCGTGCGAATGCACAATGGACATTAATGGGTGCAGGTGATAGGACAGGATGCTTACGAATCTGTCATCTGTCAGAGCCGTATCTAGACGTAACCGGGGTCCCATTTCACGCCAACTGCACACGCCTCATACCATGACAGAGCCTCCACCAGCTTGAACAGTCCCCTGTTNTGTTCATGTCTGGTGATTTAGGTGGCCAATGGAAGTGTCTAAAGTCAGAAGAGCGTTCTTGGAGACACTCAGTAGGAACTCTAGACGTGTGGGGTGTCGCATTGTCCGTGCGAATGCACAATGGACATGAATGGGTGCAGGTGAAAGGACAGGATGCTTACGAATCTGTCATCTGTCAGAGCCGTATCTAGACCTAACAGGGGTCCCATTTCACGCCAACTGCACACGCCTCATACCATGACAGAGCCTCCACCAGCTTGAACAGTCCCCTGTTGACATGTAGGATCCATGGAATTCATGAGGATGTCTCCATACCCGTACAAGTCCATCCGCCCGATACAATTGGAAACGAGACTCGTCAGACCAGGCAACATGTTTCCAGTCATCAACAGTCCAATGTCGGTGTTGGCGGGCCCAGACGAGGCGTAAAGCTTTGTGTCGTGCAGTCAACAATGGTACACAGTGGGCCTTCGGCTCCGAAAGCCCGTATCAATGATGGTCCGTTGAATAGTTCGCACGCTGGCACTTGTTGATGCCCCAGTATTGAATTCTGCGCCAATTTGAGTAATGGTTGCACGTCTGTCACGTTTAATGATTCTCGTTAGTCGTCGCTTGTTCCGTTCGTCCACGATCTTTTTCTGACCGCAGCGATGTCGAAGATGTGATGTTTTACCGGATTCTCGATATTCACGGTACACACGTGAAATGGTCGTACGCGAAAATCCGAATTGTATCGCTACCTCGGAGATGCTATGTCCCATCTCTCGTGCGCCGACTATAACACCACGTTAAAACTCACTTAAATTTTGATAACCTGCCATTGTAGCAGCAGTAACCGATCTAGCAACTTTTCCAGACGCTTGTTGTCTTATATAGGCGCTGCCGATTGAAACGCAATACTCTTATTGGTTCCATACCTCTGTTATTTGCATACGCACGCCTATACCAGTTTTTTTGGCTCTTCAGTGTATGACTGAGGTGCTCCAAGGAGGCATACCACTCCTGACTTTCAAAACGGGATACCTAACTAAGCTGATGAAACTGAATCGGCGAGTGTCCGAACGACTAAACACGTCATGTGTTTGACCATGTCATTATATGGTATATTATCCATGAGCAGCAACTATGCCCTTTATCATGCCTAATGAGTACATTGTTTCCAGCTGATTTTGCGTCATGTGTCGACTTATGTAATTGTTTCCCGTACCATTGTCTAAAAGAGGCCTACACTAAATATTATTCCCTACATCAGTGAAGGAAAATTTTCCAGGAAAGGTCGAAACGGCTGTGTTTGTGCCGATGAATAAACTCATGTCACTCATTCCCATGGATTCAAAAAAAGTGTTGGCTTCAATGTGTGAGTAGGTATTATCGACGGTAAGTTGATTGGATATTTTAGGGCAGTATGTTCAGCCACCCAGCCTAATGTTTCACATGTTCATGGCCTTCCTGCGAGAAATACTGCATGAGTTCTTGAAAAATATGCCTGTGAACATTTGTCACAAAATGTCATTTCGCCATGTCGGAGGACGATCACTCTGTCAACTTGTCATCCTAAATTATCTCGACTTAATGCTCGTAAGATAGGCTGAAATTTTATCGATCGCTGTAATTTGACTCCACTCAACATTTCCCTGTCGGGATGGTATTAACTAGGTCTATGTAAAGTAGTAGAAATATCTACTTGCATGTATTCTGGCTATGCCACGTGGAATTCAGTTCACACCAGGTATCGTTGATTGAATGTAGCAAAGGCGCTTTGGCTTTGCGGGCACTATGTTACGAAGTTGGTAGGTGCCATATCGAACAGATTCTTTAGAAGGTCCTTATGCAATGTTGGGCAAACAATGGAACTGTAAACCAATAACGTAAAAATTAAATTACTTGGCATCTGTATTTATTGGTATTCAAACATAGCAAGAATGCTTTTCCACAAATCAGACAGGGCATATTTCAACACTTGGTTTTATACTGGCTTAATTGAAGTACAGTATGTGACTGCTCATGGGTATCTAAATTCATCTACTGAGATTGTGTACGCTGTTACTGTATGAAGACAGAATCGGTGGTTGAAGACTTATATGTTTCACCAGCTGCATCGTCAACAGCAGCGGACTCTGGGGATTTGCTACTTACATCATCGAAACAATGTTGTTACTGTGGAGTGGAAAGAATTTTAGTAAAAGATGTTATGCATGACGACAGGAAGGTAGCCATCCTAACTAATATTATAAATGCGAAAGTGTTTGTTTGTTTTTTTGTCCTCTCACAACGCAAAGGAGCCCAGATCGTCGTGATGTTTTACACAGAGATAGTTGGAGGGCCGGGAGAAAATATATGTCGGTATCATAAGAGGTACCATAATGTGTGCCATAATTATGGTAGACATAAAGGGGTCCCATAATGTACACCATAGTTATGGTTTTTTTTTTTTTTTTTTTTAGAACCTAACCTACTTTAAAAACTATGTGTTATTGGGGCCCGCGGTAGGTACGGGGGATTAGTGCGTCTCAAGGTAGAACCTCGTATGCTTAAAGGATAGGCAATTTCATGCAAAGGAGGCGTGCATCTTGGCGAGGAGGGATATTTGGCAGCCATGGCCGAGTTTAGGCCATGGACNAGGTAGCCATCCTAACTAATATTATAAATGCGAAAGTGTTTGTTTGTTTTTTTGTCCTCTCACAACGCAAAGGAGCACAGATCGTCGTGATTTTTTACACAGAGATAGTTGGAGGGCCGGGAAAAAATGTATGTCGGTATCATAAGAGGTACCATAATGTGTGCCATAATTATGGTAGACATAAAGGGGTCCCATAATGTACACCATAGTTATGGTCCAAACCCATTTAACTTATATTTCACGCACCATAAATATGGTCAACATACCATATTTATCGTACATTGTACCATAACATCTGTAATTTGTACGATAATCCAGAACTTTGCACCATAATGGATTCTGCACCACCCAAGCTTACCTTTCGGCCTTGAATGAACATGGTTGGGCCATACCATAATTGATTCTGCACCACACATATCGTTATTTCGTATGATAATTTCGAAATTCTTGCTATAATGAACTCTGCACCACCCAATCTTTATTTTCGTCCTGGAATGGACATGGTTGGGCCGATTGAAGCAGACATTTGTGGCTGGGCTTCTTTTGAAGCTGGCGTTTATTGCAGGCCATATTAATGGCATTGTAAATGCATGTAAATTTTTCTTGGGTTTCAGTTTCCACACGTGTACCAGCTTCACCGATGGTGGCTATGCCCACGGATTCCGCGGACTCTTCACCTTGAATGAACATGTTTGGGCCGATTGAAGCAGACATTGGAGGCTGGGCTTCTTTTCAAGCCGGCGTTTATCGCAGGCCATATTAAAGACTTCGCTGAATTTCAGCTTGACGACAAATATGAGAGTGCACCTCTACAATGACGTTGATACAGGACATTATGCTGATACACTATTAAAAATTGTAGATGGGCGGTTATAAACAGATACCGAGGGTTGTGTGTCACTAAGGTGGAATTTAATAATTTTGTGCAGAGTGATATGGAACTGATTGCTAGCATTTACCCAGATCTACAAAGAAATATAAATGACGACCAGTGACTATGCGAAAGAGCAATTCTAGCACCAAAAAATGACATTGTTAGTACTCTGTTCTGTGTTTATGATCAGCGTCTGTCTACTAACAAATACCGTTATTTCTCCCTATAAGTTTGTTACTATANAGATCCCCTATCCGCCACCTGGGGACGCGACGAGTTGCAGAATAGTCGCTGCGCCCTAGCTGCTGTAGTCGCCTCACGCTGACAGATGTCCGCATCCTTCGCTGGTCCCAGATAGTTATGGTCCAAACCCATTTAACTTATATTTCGCGCACCATAAATATGGTCAACATACCATATTTATGGTACATTGTACCATAACATCTGTAATTTGTACGATAATCAAGAACTTTGCACCATAATGGATTCTGCACCACCCAAGCTTACCTTTCGGCCTTGAATGAACATGGTTGGGCCATACCATAATTGATTCTGCACCACACATATCGTTATTTCGTATGATAATTTCGAAATTCTTGCTATAATGAACTCTGCACCACCCAATCTTTATTTTCGTCCTGGAATGGACATGGTTGGGCCGATTGAAGCAGACATTTGTGGCTGGGCTTCTTTTGAAGCTGGCGTTTATTGCAGGCCATATTAATGGCATTGTAAATGCATGTAAATTTTTCTTGGGTTTCAGTTTCCACACGTGTACCAGCTTCACCGATGGTGGCTATGCCCACGGATTCCGCGGACTCTTCACCTTGAATGAACATGTTTGGGCCGATTGAAGCAGACATTGGAGGCTGGGCTTCTTTTCAAGCCGGCGTTTATCGCAGGCCATATTAAAGACTTCGCTGAATTTCAGCTTGACGACAAATATGAGAGTGCACCTCTACAATGACGTTGATACAGGACATTATGCTGATACACTATTAAAAATTGGAGATGGGCGGTTAGAAACAGATACCGAGGGTTGTGTGTCACTAACGTGGAATTTAATAATTTGGTGCAGAGTGATATGGAACTGATTGCTAGCATTTACCCAGATCTACAAAGAAATATAAATGACGACCAGTGACTATGCGAAAGAGCAATTCTAGCACCAAAAAATGACATTGTTAGTACTCTGTTCTGTGTTTATGATCAGCATCTGTCTACTAACAAATACCGTTATTTCTCCCTATAAGTTTGTTACTATAACCACGGGAGCGAAGCCGTGGGTAAAAGCTGGTATTATATATATATATATATATATATCCAGCGTTGCATACAAGACTTACCACTGTGATAACTGTGACACGGTGTTTACCGGCAGTGATAGCTTGAATAGGTATGGTAACACATGCAAAAGTAAGGTTTATTGTTCATCGGAAAGTGAGTACAAGTATTGTTAAAGCATTTACATAAAGCTCTAATGTCCGACGACATGAAGGTAGTAACTGCTTGCTCAGCACGTCATGCAGGATGTACTCCTGTGATAATTATGTTGTGGCATATGCGAATAAGAGAAGCTTTAATGCTCGGAGCAGGAACTGTTCTAACAAAATAGCAATGCTTCAACAGGCCGAATTAATTGCAGTCAATATTATAAATTGTTTTGCCAAATTAATAATAATTTGAAAGTGTAACTATTATTTGGTAAGTTTTTTGTCAACTCTTACAATAAAGGTAAAGTGTATAAATGACTTTTTTGTTATTAATTTATTTTAACCCCTGTTGTGGTGAAATGTATAAGACTAGTGTAGGTTATGTATAAAATACAGACGCTATTAATATACCATCAAAGCTAACTATGCATATGGTTATACATACATTAGAGCTGTGTAGGTACAAATACTCGTTGGAGATAAAGTTCATAGTAAGCTATGATATACACATACATGCTCAGTATAGCTGATAGCATGGATTTCTATGAAATTTTAGTTATATTTATGAAAGAAACATGAAAACTTTTAAAATAATTTCCTACGATAAAAGATTACTCTGTGAACAAAGGCAGAAAGACTGTGCGACTTATTTTACTGAATGTTATATAAACTGTATTGATTATGAAGAGCTGCTTGTTACACAGCTAAAAAGAATAATTTTAAAGTTTTTATCCCTCCTAGATTTCTGTGGTTGACTACAGAATTTGTTTATATAGTAAACTGCAAGCTCTTGGTCAAATCTCAAATATTATTCAGTCTCAGCAAGAGTCAGTTTGGCAGCAATCACTTTGGCAATAGATTGGGTGCATTATTTCTTCTCTTCTTGAAGATGAAACAAACCTCTGATGGACCGAAATCGAGTACGGAGAATATGCCTATACACATAGTTTCTTCGAATATCCTGTTATTATATGGAAAAAACAGTGTGATTTTTAAGCAATCGAGATTTCCAGTGATACACCAAAAAAAAAATCAATATAATTCGCAGGTAATAAAAAAGGTGTGTGAGCTGTACCGATCTCATCAGTATGTCGGTGTCTATCATTCTGAGTAGTCAAACGTCCGAGCTGCGGGCCAGCTTTTACCCACCCTTGGAAATGGAGGGGGAATGGTGTGTGGGGATAGTGGATTTTCAAACTTACAACTCCATATCCAACATCGAGGAAAATAAAAACTCAAGTTTTCGGTATTCGGTTATGGGGGCAGTGAATTAAATCGTCATTCCTACCGGCGTGTACGAGCTGAAGTATAAGAAATACTTCATACAGAAATCGCTACCACACGACATTGCATTCTAACTGCACGGGAATCCGAGTACCCTGAAGGCCGAAATGTTTTGCACCGCATATGTAGATTTCACGGAACCGGACACGATCGAGCCCATGCTGGAGTTCGAAGCCAGCGTGTACGAAGAAGGGAAAAAACATGTATCGTCGAATGCGGTCAACATCTTTCGGGTTAGCGTCATAAGAATAAACTGTAATTTGGTAAGTTGCAGTTACGTGAATGGGAAACTGAGCAGCATTATTTACGAGTTCACCCTCCATCGTAGGTCCTGGATATAAAATCTTAGAATGTCCGAAAACGCTCATTTACATTCCTATCGTCACAAAGAGCATCCACGAAGTAGCAGTTTCGATCGCGAACCAAAACGATGAACTGTTAATTTCCAAAAAGAAGAAATCACTTTAAGCTTGCACCTGAAATGATGGGACTAAATTTCGCTGGGAAAACCGAACTGTATAAATACATGCGGTACTTCGAACCCGAGATCAGTAAGCCACAGACTCGTTGCGCTAACACCTGAAAACGTAAAGTTTCTCCATGTCTTCGGTTTAAAAGTATATCGTCATGGTGGACGAAATCTTCGGTGTGGATCAACACCTAGAATTCGACGATAAAATCGAAATGCACTGTTACGAGCCTTATCGTGTGGGGCCTTTATACAACANAAAAGAAGAAATCACTTTAAGCTTGCACCTGAAATGATGGGACTAAATTTCGCTGGGAAAACCGAACTGTATAAATGCATGCGGTACTTCGAACCCGAGATCAGTAAGCCACAGACTCGTTGCGCTAACACCTGAAAACGTAAAGTTTCTCCATGTCTTCGGTTTAAAAGTATATCGTCATGGTGGACGAAATCTTCGGTGTGTATCAACACCTAGAATTCGACGATAAAATCGAAATGCACTGTTACGAGCCTTATCGTGTGGGGCCTTTATACAACATCAAGATATTTACACCTTGCCTAGCCAGTCCTTTGAGCGCATAAGAGGTAGGCTAACGAAGGCAGATACGATCCACCCGAACAGTTCGAAATGGGAGTCTGCACGTTTTCGAACGCGTAATGTACGAGATAAATGGCGTCGCGAGATGTGGACATAACCTCGTCGATAAAAAATTACCTATCGCTCACGCCCAACCATTTCTCTGCAGCCCAGATGGCAGACTGGGGAATCGAAGATGACTACAGTGTTCCCGTTTACGCCGAAGGCAGGTTCGAAGTATGTGTTCTGCTCTCCTTGCTACTGGGATTTGCCGAAGATTATAAGAAAATAATAATAGGAGCGAGGCAGGAGCTGGCGATTACGCTGGCCACATCACATTTCTGTGCCATATTGGGAGTCGGAGAAAACATGCAGCATGTCTCTCTTAATTTGTCCCTCACGTGACCCCGAGCACCCGCGAACGTGACAAGCTGTTGAATTATGCAAAGAAAGAAAAGGTGATTGAAATAGCATTCAGAAGTTTGAGCCGATAAGTCTACGTTCGACCAATGCAAAGTCGAAAACATATAGATATTAATGAATAGCGAAAGTTACCCGTATATCGAACTGAACACTACGTTCGACCAAGAAGGTTTTACTTTGCCATATTATATGCATCCCACATCCCATCCTGAGCCCCTAAAATTTCCGAGGCATGGCACCTTTGCTGGTATTCGATACATCGAAGCAGATCGAGCGCGTGCAAAATGATACNTTATACGGTCGAAATAATCACTGCCGGATCGAAATAATCACCAAGGAAAACGTACCCGCGAATACCGCAGCCTGCTGCTTGATACTCCAAGACAGNTGATACGGTCTACTGCCGGATCGAAATAATCACCAAGGAAAACGTACCCGCGAATACCGCAGCCTGCTGCTTGATACTCCAAGACAGGATCGTTCAGTACGATTGTTTGTCTGGTCTTGTAAATAGCATCAGTTAATTAAGCACGTAACTTCGCATTGAATAAGGACTCGCGTTTCAGTCGTAAAAATGTACTGTAACTTGCAAGGTTTATGGAGCCAAGACGACTTCGTGCTCAAGGAAATCGCAGTCATGGATTGTCACGGCGTGACTCGAACCCGCAACTTCCAGCCTCCGTATCCGTGGAAACTGTTGGACGAAAAGAGCAAGAAAATAAACGCCTGGTTGACCAAGTACTACCATGGACTGTGTTGGGATGAAGGCCAGATTCCGTATCATCAGGTGAGAAACGTGCTGAGCAACTTGCTGATGCAGTACCCACTAGCATATATTTATGTGACGGGACCCGAGCAGAAAAAAATTTATGAGTAATTTTTGCTTAAAAGAATTGAAAATAATCGATGTACAGGACGATCACGGGTGTCATTCCGTTTGTAAAATGAGGAAAGAAACGGATCGGAGTTCTTTGGTGAGCGCTTCGAAAAACGCCCAGTTACTTTACGAGTGGCATGCTCATTTAACGGAGATATAAACACGGTTATATCTCGTAGCGTAAACATACATACATATATTTTTATATGTTATGCCAGCCAGCGTTCGAGACGAGCTTGCAGGCGTGATTCGCACGATGCAGAGTCGGAAAAAAAATACAGTTACGTGCTGGTGTAGATGAAAAATTATATTCAATAGTTGCTGCGAACGCCTACTGCAAGTCCTATGCGTGATCTTAGGCTGTGTGAAATACGAAGATACATGATCACGTTACAGTCACGTGTAAAGATAATGTCATTCCACAATGCGAAAAAAAATTATGTAAATAAATCTAACCTGAAAATAAATTAGTCGCTCAGTCGAGCACGAGTCACCGTGGGAGCAAGATGACGCCATTTCATCCGGACAACCTGCACGTCTTGTCTAATACGGACGACTCTAAAATCACCTATTCGATCTGGGAGTCTGGATCACTACATACCTACGAAGAAAAATGTGATGGATGGGACCACTGGTTATTTTCAGTTTACTCCAGGTGATTGCTAGCCTACTCATCTGTAAATAACTTGCTTTACTCCTTGGAATTGCGTGGTTCGTCACATGAAACGGGATACGACTCTTCCAGCAACCGTGGACCAGGTTCTGCAATTTGCAGCAACTTCTAGTAGAGGCAAGGTCGACCCTCCTCCTACGACCACCGAAATTCACACCCCTGACTGCTCCACCCAGGTCTGTGTACGTCGGCAAAATAATACCAGCGAGGCTTCGACTCAAACGGCCCCAACTAAACGTAGAAGGTCGTGCCGCAGCCACTGTGTTGACACCACGATACATGAAAATTCTGGGGAACCTGCAACGAACTGTGAAGCGTGCCCATGCAAACGTCCACGTATGACGTCACCTACTGCCGCCAACATAGGTTCATCCACGACCGACTTTAACTTGGAAAAAGGTACTTTGAACATACCCATTCTACTGCGTCAGATCAAACGTCAAAGACTGCTAATAATTTTTTATAAACATATTTTAGCTCGCACGTTAAATTTCTAATGACTCTCGAATTTTACATGCATTTATAATTTTTTAATTTGTTTAAACAAAACACACCTCTATAAAAATGAATTATCAGTGTATTTCCATTTAAAACTTTTTTTTTATGTAACGTTCAATTTTTTGCTAAATAAATACAGTTGGGAAAAAAGAAACATTGCTGATAATTTTATTTAAATTATTGGCTCGCGGAAACATGCACTACCGACGGAGCAAGGGGGNAAAAAAGAAACATTGCTGATAATTTTATTTAAATTATTGGCTCGCGGAAACATGCACTACCGACGGAGCAAGGGGGAATCTTGCCACGAACGTACATACTACATATGTATATGGAATTTGAGCGGGTGAAGGAAACAGGAAAATCTTGCACGGAGTAATTCTCCACGTCCACTCGGACGTACCCTGTCACACGCGCGCCGCAAGCCGATCAAAATATTGCCAGACTGGGTTCAATACAAGTTTCCTGGCGGCTATTTGCGTTTCCGTTCTCATGTTTGATTCGCTGTTCTCCCGGATCGAAATTAATACTGATGGCCAGCGCAGTTCCGCTGGTATCCTCTCCAAGCCGACCCTGGGAGCTGCAACGTAACTTTTACGGTGGGGAAAAATTCTCACTCCTTTTATTAGCTTTTGGCTGTCTCCCCACTCCATTACTTTGTTATTGGCCGTTGACAGAAATAAGTTGATAAAATATTAATACTCTAATGGTAAGTAAATATATACGTGTATGTATGTATAGCCTATATAATAAAAGCAAAAATAATAATGTCAACTTATTTTAGGGTCCTGCCTACCTAGCAATAAAATTGAATAAATGGGTAATTTTTTTTAATTCGCAGGCGCACAGACACATGACGAAGGGGAGGCAGGCTGTGGTAGGGGTATGCAGAGCGTTATAGGAGGGGGATAGGCACTCGCGTATAAGCTTTAGTTTGGGCGTCGATGCGCCATAGTTGCATTGGTATTGAAGACTCCATGCTGTGGCTACTTTAAGGAAATTAGCAGCCATCTTAGTAATGTCATCGATTAATTTCTGGTCCGAAAGTGACGAGGCTCTCCTAATTAATGAGGGGGGATTATTCGAAAAGATGTGTGCCTCTGCATCTATCGTCTTAGGGCGATGCGACGCTGCACCATCGTAGACCATGGTAGAATCCGGCGATGCACCTTTAGCAACAGTCGGCATTGCGACGAAAACCCCCCCTTACAGAGCACCCAGACGGCACCCTTCCGGAGCACTTAGACGGCACCCTTCCAGAGCACCCAGGCGCCACCCTTCCAGGGCTCCCAGACGGGTGAGTTCGCTACATGCGACAACATAACTGAAGTATCCCTGCTACTGGAAGCTGGAAACGTACCGCAGCTGGAAAATGGATCACCCGAAATTACTGTTTTACACGTGCAAACAACGGGGACTATTTCTTCGAACGATGTGACGGACTCATCCATGTCGGTATAGTACTTTCCGGTCTCTAATATTTCTTGCACAAATGCTGAAGGATGCCTTTGCTGCGAAGACAAGTGGTCTCCGCTGCCTCTCGATGCTAACCCACTCTCCCATCGGCCTGACAGGGGTGAGATTCACCAGTGTTTAAATAACTTTGAAAGCATTTTACGCGCTTTACGTAACAATGTTGCCGATTTACACCGCGGACTGTCTAACTGTGTGCGTGTTGTTATGGACGTGAAATATTACATGGAAGGATTTGTGCTAAGTTTTCTACCATCCTAGAGTCTGCAGCTTCATTGGACATTTATATGGAAGTAAAAATGTGATTTTAGAGACATGAATTTTTTGCTCCTATAGTTGCGATCCAAGCATTTTAACCTAATTGTTTGGTTTAATATTTATGTTTGGTTAATGAGTTAAATATAGCGAATTGTTCAGTAAATTAGTTTTTCTCCATGTAAAAACATCCCCCCCTCCTTTTATTTGATATAAATATTGATTGCACTTGCTTTTCTGTTAAAGAAGGGACAAGCACGTGCAATATTTTTTTCTCTCTTTTGAATATGTTTATTGTGCTTGCTTTGCACTTGGAGAAGGGACAAGTACATGCAATGTTTCATAACAGTGCCTCCTATTACATATTAATTAGGCGTAACTTATATACCTACAATATTAAAAAATATACTCTAGAATTTGCTGCACATTATTAGCTTTTTTTGTTTTACTATTACAAGAAATTAATTTTGTGAAATATTTAACAAATAAGCATTTAGAGATGGATTTTTAATTTTTAAAAATATGCACGGCACAATGGTAACACTACTGACCTGCATTAACTACCTCTCGAGAGCGTGAAGACGTAAGGGGAGTATTCTGATGGAGGAAATGTGATCGAGTGACGACATTCATTGCGACACGTCGCACAAGAACGCCGCCAGCCTCTGCCTTTCTCTCTCTCTCTCTCTCTCGCTCGCTCTCTCTCTGTCTCTCCCCCCCTTTGTAACGCTTGCATGTAGCAGCAATGAAAACATTCGCGTCATTTTAAAATTATTTCAATACGAATAAAAATATTACATAAATACTTGCAACAAAATTATTTATTTTGCATTATAATTACAAATAAAACCTTGTCACAAAATCTAGTTCAATAATTAATACATCGTATTTACACATAAAATTAAAGAATATATTTAGTTATATACACATATATATATAATAATATTTACAAAACACGTGGGAGAAAAAATTTACATGATAAACATATTTACTGAAAAAATGCAAAAGAAGATTGGTAAACAACAAAATATTTTTGAGATAATTAAACAACGACATTTATTTGTACATAATAATGATTTTTTTACACATAGCATAAAACCACACTTTTTACCATCAAAACTTTTAATCACGTACTTCAATAATTTTTACACTGTAAAACGTGCGTATTTCATTTAACTAAAAAAAATTTACTTGGGTAGCGGGAGGATTTCATCACCTGGGTTTTTCTAAAGATAGAGCAAAGCTCATATGCACACACACACACACACACACACACACACACACACACACACANACGAATAAAAATATTACATAAATACTTGCAACAAAATTATTTATTTTGCATTATAATTACAAATAAAACCTTGTCAGAAAATCTAATTCAATAATTAATACATCGTATTTACACATAAAATGAAAGAATATATTTAGTTATATACACATATATATATAATAATATTTACAAAACACGTGGGAGAAAAAATTTACATGATAAACATATTTACTGAAAAAATGCAAAAGAAGATTGGTAAACAACAAAATATTTTTGAGATAATTAAACAACGACATTTATTTGTACATAATAATGATTTTTTTACACATAGCATAAAACCACACTTTTTACCATCAAAACTTTTAATCACGTACTTCAATAATTTTTACACTGTAAAACGTGCGTATTTCATTTAACTAAAAAAAATTAACTTGGGTAGCAGGAGGTTTTCATCACCTGGGTTTTTCTAAAGATAGAGCAAAGCTCATATGCACACACACTCACACACACACACACACACACACACACACATGAGCACCTGTGGCCATGGGTCCGGTGACGTTGTAACCTCCAAACNTCACACACACACACACACACACACACACACATGAGCACCTGTGGCCATGGGTCCGGTGACGTTGTAACCTCCAAACTGTGCCAAGCGCCATCACATCGTTCAAAGCATACTTTAAAAAGTTTATAATTTTTAATTTCATGATGTAATTTGCAATTTTCCCTGTCGTACTTGCTCGAACGTCTTTCGCCCACAATTTATTTTTTCATATTTACGATGTTTGTGGACAGCACAAATGATCTGCACACTCGTCACTGTCACAATTTTGCACTGATAATTCAAGTCTCTTGCCATCGACGACTCTTCTATCAAGTAGGAAATGAAAATTGTCGTCACACCGCTCCACAGTTACGGCAACAGCCAGCTGGTCCGTGTAGGTCACGCCGTGCAGTACTTGCATATTTTTTCTCGGGAATAAACTTATCATTTGCACTCATAATTATTTTTACATTTTCGGAAAAATTCGTACACTACACTTTCGTACATTCTTTCCTTGCATACGTGGACATCACGATTTTCGGCGACGGACACTTTCATTTCTTCTTCGATATCACTGTATTCGAAGTCGGAGCTTATGGGGCTCTCTGCGAAGCTGGGAGAGAATAATCTGTAGGAAGTGCTTGCCTATTGGGGGCTGGTACGGGTTGCCTGATGGTTGCGGGTTCGTGCTAGTGGACGGCATTGACAACATTGCTCCTCGTGCCAATATGGTGCGGATAAGCTGTAGGAAGTGCTTGCCTATTGGGGGCTGGTACGGGTTGCCTGATGGTTGCGGGTTCGTGCTAGTGGACGGCATTGACAACATTGCTCCTCGTGCCAATATGGTGCGGATAAGCTGTAGGAAGTGCTTGCCTATTGGGGGCTGGTACGGGTTGCCTGATGGTTGCGGGTTCGTGCTAGTGGACGGCATTGACAACATTGCTCCTCGTGCCAATATGGTGCGGATAAGCTGTAGGAAGTGCTTGCCTATTGGGGGCTGGTACGGGTTGCCTGATGGTTGCGGGTTCGTGCTAGTGGACGGCATTGACAACATTGCTCCTCGTGCCAATATGGTGCGGATAAGCTGTAGGAAGTGCTTGCCTATTGGGGGCTGGTACGGGTTGCCTGATGGTTGCGGGTTCGTGCTAGTGGACGGCATTGACAACATTGCTCCTCGTGCCAATATGGTGCGGATAAGCTGTAGGAAGTGCTTGCCTATTGGGGGCTGGTACGGGATGCCTGATGGTTGCGGGTTCGTGCTAGTGGACGGCATTGACAACATTGCTCCTCGTGCCAATATGGTGCGGATAAGCTGTAGGAAGTGCTTGCCTATTGGGGGCTGGTACGGGTTGCCTGATGGTTGCGGGTTCGTGCTAGTGGACGGCATTGACAACATTGCTCCTCGTGCCAATATGGTGCGGATAAGTTGAAGAATATTATCTCCATTTTATTCTGCGTTACTATGGCTATTGTTTTCTTCTTCACTTGATATCGTTGCTATCGTACATTTAACAAGGATTTGAAACCCTGCAAGTTTCGAAATGGTCACTGGGCTTTCCTCTTGAAATAGCGAATAAGGAACGACAGCGAGGAAAATGACTGCTTTCCCGAGGGCCACGGGGTGCGTCTTATAAAGAGTTTTAAAAGGGGGAAAATATAGACCGTCCTCGCAATTAAAGTAGGCCGCCGATTGGTCGGAATGAAGGTATCCGAAAATACCCGCGTAATTAGTCAATGAGAAACATTGGCGGAGCAAATAAATATATTGGAACGGGGTGGAGGGGAACCGACGAATTGGTCGAACGAAGGTTTCCTAAAAGAACCGAGTAATTAGCCAATGAGAAACATTGGCGGAGCAATTAAATATATTGGAAGGGAGTGGGCAATTAGCCAATGAGAATCAGGGGTGGGGATTGGTCAATTAAATATATTGAAAGGGGGAGTGGAGGGGATCAGTCGTCTGCTGGGCGTGGTTCTGGGGACAGCACCAGCAATGTAAAACAAATTATACACGAAAAAACCAATATGGTGGTCGAACGAAGGTGAGAGAAAAACTCCAGTAATGTATAAACAAATGAGAAACTAAAAAAAAACAATATGGCGGACGGTGGCTGTGACGCATACCAAGATGCCAGACTGCACCGACCAAGATGGCCGGTTGCACCTATAGCGGACGGCTGTACTTACCACGATGGCGGACGGTGACTGCGATGCGTACCAAGATGGCGGATTGCACTTACCAAGATTGCAAACTGCACCGATCAAAAAGGCGGACGGTGGTTGTGACTCCTACCAAGATGGTGGACTGCACCTACCAAGATGGTGGAATGAGTATGAGGGGAGGGAAGTGTGGGGGACCTCCGGAAATTTAAGTTTTTTATAATATATATTTTAAGTAAATTTGTTAATAATTTTTTACCAATTTTTAAATATTTTTAAAATATTACTATAATATAATTTCATGTACATTTTTTTAATTTTTTGGATTATTTTTAAATGTTTTTTGTTTTCAAAGTCAAAGGTCATCAGGGTCAAGGTCACCTGGATCCAAGATGGCCACCGGCCGACCAGAATGACAGAGCATGAACAGTTCCTTCGCTCCGGTCCCAGGTCCCAATGTGCCAACATTCACCAAATCCCTCTACTCTCGACACGAGTAGTTTTATTCTAAGGGATCCTTGGAAAAATTTTCTTGCTACACTACTAGATCTGCTGGGGACTTCACAAAATGCAATGTGATAAAAAACAATTAGGTACTAACACCCACTTTTTCCAACATTTCCTCAAATGCTCTGGAATATATACATTTTTCTCCAGATAACTTGCAGGTTTCATGCATGGGCTTCCTCACATTAACACCCATTTTAATCCAGCTTGCTTACTTCTGCATAATTTCCAGAGTCTTCCATACATCTTTCCACATCACAACCTACATAGTACATACAAATTCATTATTATTCGTATCATTCTACAGTTTCTTTTTTCCCTAGGGTCAGCACATTGCACAGTAATTTTAATGCATGGCTGTTTCATCGTATTCAATATCCATCATTATTCTGACTAGGTGTCCTTCGTTCCTTCATCTTTCCTTGGCTTTATGAACCTCTNTTGCCTGATGGTTGCGGGTTCGTGCTAGTGGACGGCATTGACAACATTGCTCCTCGTGCCAATATGGTGCGGATAATCTGTAGGAAGTGCTTGCCTATTGGGGGCTGGTACGGGTTGCCTGATGGTTGCGGGTTCGTGCTAGTGGACNCTGCTGGGGACTTCACAAAATGCAATGTGATAAAAAACAATTAGGTACTAACACCCACTTTTTCCAACATTTCCTCAACTGCTCTGGAATATATACATTTTTCTCCATATAACTTGCAGGTTTCATGCATGGGCTTCCTCACATTAACACCCATTTTAATCCAGCTTACTTACTTCTGCATAATTTCCAGAGTCTTCCATACATCTTTCCACATCACAACCTACATAGTACATACAAATTCATTATTATTCGTATCATTCTACAGTTTCTTTTTTCCCTGGGGTCAGCACATTTCACAGTAATTTTAATGCATGGCTGTTTCTTCGTATTCAATATCCATCATTATTCTGACTAGGTGTCCTTCGTTCCTTCATCTTTCCTTGGCTTTATGAACCTCTTCTTCCCAAATTCTAAATGCTTTCTTAAGAATCCTGATGTATTAAGCATCTATTATTTTCTATCTTGGCACCATGGTGGTGTAGTGGTCAGACTACTCGTCTGCCACCAAAGCAGAGGCTCCAGCCAATTAAACAGACCAATACTGAATATGTAAACATTGTACGAGCAATCGCTGACATAAATATTTAAAGAATTATGCTGAAGCAATCAATCAATTATATCACTAGCTCAACTTGCTGAACTGTACAAACACTTAAACAAGAGGCTTTAGCCATTTGTAGACCAATACTGAATATGTAAACAACAATGTACTAGCAATCACTGCTTAACATCTTGCAGCCAGAACGCCAATAGTGACAGAACGATGGAACAAGGTTNCAACAATGTACTAGCAATCACTGCTTAACATCTTGCAGCCAGAACGCCAATAGTGACAGAACGATGGAACAAGGTTTCTGGACAACCAGGAATTAGGAAGGATTTTGCCATGGCAAAAACCATTAAAAAAATATTTATATATATACACATNTTTCTGGACAACCAGGAATTAGGAAGGATTTTGCCATGGCAAAAACCATTAAAAAAATATTTATATATATACACATATCGAAATGACAATGTGAGTCCAATGTGATACCACTGCAGCACATTGCCCATACATAAATACAGCAATTATTTATTACATTTAAAAAAAATAAAGTTAGTCAGAAAATTATAGATCTTCCTAAGAGTATAATTTTATTTGTGCAAAATTTTCTTTTCTTTTTGGTATTCTTTATTTTTCACACTTCTACTTGTAGCATCATTAGTGGTTGTTGGGATGCTTTGGGTTCCCAAAGTCAAAGGTTACCATGTAAATCTCACTAAGATCTAATATGGTGATTGGGTGACGTCACAACATAGAGGCTGATCGGTGCCTGGTTCCTGTCTACTATAAACACAAACATTCAACATTTTAATTTTATATTTTTAAATAAAAATTTTAATAAATTTCAACAATAATCTTAATAATAGTTTTTAATAATTTTCAATAATACAATTTTAGTTTTTTTTTTTTTATGTTTATCGTTTTTCGTGGATTTTTTGGGGATTCAAATTCAAATGTCACCAGGTCAAGGTCNTTTTAATAAATTTCAACAATAATCTTAATAATAGTTTTTAATAATTTTCAATAATACAATTTTAGTTTTTTTTTAAATGTTTATCGTTTTTCGTGGATTTTTTGGGGATTCAAGTTGAAATGTCACCAGGTCAAGGTAAAATGTCAAGGTCACCGACATCCAACATTGCGGACAATATGGCCGCCGGATGGCCGGAATGACAGAGCATAAACAGCTCCGACGCTCCACGCCAGACGCCGATGCCCAAAACATACTATATATTTCTACTCCCCTGCTAAAGTTGTACTTCCATGATATTCCTCCACCTCATGCAAAAAAAGTTTAACCGAATTCAGGAAATTGCGCCAAAGCGACAGTGCACCGGATTCGTGCATACTAAGGATAATATTATTTTTCATATGGACTATTTCTTACTAAGTATTACCAACACACCTATTTTATCCCTGTTTTATTTATATTAATTGTAAATGGAATATTATTATTTATAAATTGATTATAAATAAAAGTTAAATTTTAACTAAAAATAAGGTACTTTTGTGTTAAAACAAATATGAAAGACTTGTAATACTTATGAAACAACCAAGCACGTCATACATAGGGTGATTTTTCAAAGGTTTTATCGAAACGTGTGAATAACCGCGAATAGACTATAGAGGGTGTGCTACTTCATTACGAGTTATGCGTGTTGTACAGGCAAGTGCAGTGCTCCATTAGAAGTCACTCTCTTTCTACCGTAACGTGTTTTTATATTTCCTCTGTTCGTTTTTAAATATAACTAGAATGTATGTACTCATGCGTTTTTAAAATTAAAGCACGGTTCTATTGGGAAAAAACTAACGTATTAAACCGACGTCTGCGTCACTGTTAGATCATATAACTGTGATGGGGTTGCCATATTTCTCAACTGAAAACACAATGCATGCGTTGTTTAACAAGATTTCCGAAAAAATGCCTATAAGAATTTAAAATATTTTTAATATCAAATAGTAATAACAATTTTTTTAAAAAAAATGCATTTAATTTGCTTTACTACCTTGTTTGCGGGCTCGCTTATGAAGTTTAAGGTCAGTTCCAAGATTCCTGCTGAAATAATTTTATATTTAACGAACATTTAATTCGTATATTTATTTCATGATGTTGGGATCCATGGTTGGCTCCCACTTCTGAGGTCCTCGGTTCTATCCCGGGAAATTTTTGGAAGGAAGGTTCTCATGTGGAGAATGTGGTTGACACTGTCGTGATGTCGGGGGTTTCTCGCGGCTTTCCTACTTCCTATCCCGTTCTCATTCCACTGCATCTCCTTCCCCGTCTCGTCTCTCCTCATCCATACTTCGTGCTGGCAGGAGCGACAGATATGTCCCTTAGGGTAAGGTAGCTGGTTCTGAATAGCGCCAGCCTGCTCGCATACATATGTACGTAACCCTGCCTCAGGCGGGAACCTCGTGAACATTTTCTTTTACCTTATGATTAAAGGTTGTTCACGATATAGTGAGCACTTTTGATATTAACCTTTGAAAAACATCATTGCTCCTACCTGCATGTATTTTAACGGACCCACTTAGTGGCACGAGACAAATAAAGTTTGTTAACGATGGAGAGAAAGCAGTTCCATGTCTTAACGTAGAATTTAAAGTGTTAGGTAAACATTTGTGAAAACTGAAATTACTCCTTTTGCTTTCCGCTTTTTTAATGCATGTAAGTGTAAGAATTTTGAGATTTGTAAAATATTTACTTTTCTAATAATTTCACAGTTTCACTCGAACGACGCATGAATAAAGTGATCAAGACAATGGGAATGTTAGCCTAATGTGTAGTGGAAGAATGCAATGTTCACACAGTGAACAGCCTATAGGCATTTCTTAGCATTTGCCTTTTCTACCAACACGTAGGCTACTGAATGTACAATACTAAACGCAAATCATGTTAAAATTCACTAAAAACTGTAAAATCTATTCCACTGTTGCCACATTAAGTTTGATACTTCAACCTAAAACAGTTTAAGTGTCAGTAAGAAAATGCAACCATGCAAGACAAATGTGTAATGCGTATTACCATTTTACAGGACAGGAAAATAGACAGTAAAATACAGGACAGTCTTGTGATACACAGAACGTCATGCGACCCTAGACTTCGACGGTTATGTTAACAAGAATGGATCCCATGTTCGGGATATGTGAAGAAAACGAAAATCAGTCTACTTCATCTTTAGTTTATACTAGGTACTTCATAAAAAAGCACACACGGTGGACATAAATAAGAAACAAAGAACTTGGAAAAGTGTCCAGTTAACAATGGGCCGCGTGTATTGTGTTAGTTAATGTCAGGGAATTGATGTACAGGATAGTTTTGAAATAACTAGTGTTGCCAGGTCAAATTTTGCGAAGTAAGTAGATGCATGGACAAAAAATAAGTAGAAATTCAGTAGATTGTTGTAAAGCTGCAACATTAAAATTCAGTATAATATACTTTCTGTTNGACAAAAAATAAGTAGAAATTCAGTAGATTGTTGTAAAGCTGCAACATTAAAATTCAGTATAATATACTTTCTGTTGAACGCCATCGCTGTTCTATCTGTGTACATATATCGTAATTTTGAAGCATCATTAAACCGCTGCAGAAAGAAGGAACCAATCCTGTCCGTCCTCCAAGTCGCAGTATCGTTACTGCTATAGTGTTTTAAGCGCGGAATGGAGTGTTGGTGGGGGGAGGGGTGGAGGAAATCTAGAAAGAAAATAATATTCGTTTTGCTTCTTCTGTCCAAACTGGCCACCAACAGCCAAAATAATGATGCGGCCAACTAGAATTCATTGCTATAGTCCATTCGCAGTTACTTTCAACTTTTCTGAAGCACTGCTGAAGTACTACTTCCAGTATATTCCTCCGCCTCGTGCAAACAAAGCTAAAAAAAATTACACCAGAGGAATAGCGCGCCACATACGTGCGCACTCAGTGTACTAATATTTTACATAAGAGCTATTTCTTACTAAGCATTACCAACACACCCATTTTCTCCCTGTTCTTATTCTTATTATTTATAAACGAAATATTTTAATTTACAAATAAAATATAATTAAAGTTAAATTTAATCAAAAATAAGTTATGTAATTTTATGTAACACAATTATAAAACGCTTGTGACACACGACATATTAGTCAGTACATATAATGTAAAATCGTTAGATCTACCGAGAAATCAGTAGCCATGGCAACAGTATATATCAGGGCAGCAAGGGCATTGCACGAGGCAGTCTGTGTAAAAATATATCTTTCTCAAGGCCATCGGCAACGTGAGCCGCATCACGCACGTGTAAAGACACGCACTCGGGTCCGCCGAGAATCGATCCCGTGGTCTACGAGCGGGGAGAGGGGAGCTACGTGCTAAGCGCTCGCCCCTCGAGTGTCCCGATCAACTATCTCAACCTGTACCTTACACCTTGATTTACGACCAAACTACTGATAAAGCTTGTGAATGTCAGATTAAGGTTTCTCGGTAATTCCTGCACCGAGAATGAAATATCTGTTGCCTAAGAGAGTTGAATACTGCAGGACAAAGCATGGAAGTATTCAGAGTATGTTGGCAATGAAAGAACACTCCAAGTACACATAATCACACAAGAAAAATTAAACAACTACCATATTTTTCTTGCCGTAGATTTCCCTCAGAATATCTGAAACCTCACAAAACTTTCAATGCGGTTATGAAAATTGATGCGAAACCTGTTAGTGTTTTTTTTTTNCAGAATATCTGAAACCTCACAAAACTTTCAATGCGGTTATGAAAATTGATGCGAAACCTGTTAGTGTTTTTTTTTTTAACTAGATTACAATCGTAACGCTAAATGGGGGTAGTTCACAGACTAAATATAATATAATTTCTAANTTTTTTTTTTTAACTAGATTACAATCGTAACGCTAAATTGGGGTAGTTCACAGACTAAATATAATATAATTTCTAAAAGCAGCATACAAATTGGAATTCTGCCCGATATTTGACCCCATGACCCTACACGCAAAAAGCTAGCGTTTCAACTAACATTTGCCACTTTTTTAAAATACTGTTTAAAGTGTTTGGCAACATTTTCCCCTTATGAGACGAATAATGCAAACGTACACAACTCTACACGCATCCCTTGCCTGGTACTCGAACCCGTCTCNTTTCCCCTTATGAGACGAATAATGCAAACGTACACAACTCTACACGCATCCCTTGCCTGGTACTCGAACCCGTCTCCTTGCGCCACTAGTCGGCACGCGTCCAACTGCGCCACAGAGACTTGCTTACGAGTTGCTGCAGATCACGTTCTACAGCAAACTTGCAAAAGTGTTTCACTATTATTTATATCCGTACGGGTATTACAGTGAACATATGACATCAGCAATTGCCTATACCATCGAAATTTAATTACCGGATGTCCCAAATTTTAATATTTACACTCTTTAAACGGGAATAACCGAGAAACTATTAAAGACAATGTGATGGGACTGCATGCATTTGGCGCTATAANCCGAGAAACTATTAAAGACAATGTGATGGGACTGCATGCATTTGGCGCTATAAGGACAGCGTTGGGTGTGTGCAAACGCGTGTAGCTGTTCTGCTGTTATCAGTTTCGTTTGAAGCCGCGAGCGACAGCACTACAATTATCTATTGAGAAACTGGCGGAGGTATCAAGGTTTTCTTTCGAGCAATGTAAGTGGCTGGAAATATGAGAACATGATTTAGGTACAGAGATAATAAAGGGCAGAATTCGATACTGAGTCACTGGCACATGTAACAATGACACGATTACGTACCAAATTTGAAAGGAACGGCACAGTGTGTGATGTGGAGAAAGGACGGTGAAGCAGGAGGAGAACAACAACGGACGAAGGAAGTGTGGGAGCTGTGCTGCAAACATTCACACGATCTCCCAGGAAGTCGAAGTCCGTGCGGCAAGCTACGCTTGAGTTAGGTGTTAGTATAATAAGTGACGCCTGTGGCGTCCCTATATTTTATTCGTCCGTACCACGCTCTAACGAAGCTCACAGGCGAACGACATCAATCAGGATTTAGGGCCTGGCAGCCGTGACGAAGGGAACGGCGCCAGATCGGCCCTACAAGACGACCATTTGCATGGGAAGGCGGACATGCGGGAGAATAGCGTCACGGTGTGGGATCAGGTGACAGCGGGAAGAACACGAGTGCAGCGGCCAGGGGGAGATCCCGAAGTATTCCCACAACGCCGAACCAAACAACAAACCTCCAGCTAGAATAGAAGGACAGACGCCAGACTCCGCGAGCAGGCAGGAACGGCGAGACGTATTTATGACCTCGCCAGGCTGTGTTTTGTCCCAGGCTTTCGACCACAATAAAAACCGAGAGAGCGTTTGGACGAGCGCAACGAGAGGCCCCTTTCAATTATTTCCGCACGGACAGAACGGAGTGCTGAAACTGGTAAACCAGAACAAAACAGCAGACGCTGGACCCAAGTACGGAGCTGGAGTACACGCCGCCCGCGGTTGATTACCAAGGGGGGCGGTCCGCGGCTACCTGGAGAAGCGGGGACAGTTTAATATGGCAATGAGGGCCTACAAAACCGCAGGANGGGGGGCGGTCCGCGGCTACCTGGAGAAGCGGGGACAGTTTAATATGGCAATGAGGGCCTACAAAACCGCAGGAGTACAAGGAAACAGGGCAGTCGGCCGACGAGATTCCGGGAGGGAGGAGTGATTCCGCGGGAGACGAGCACGGCAGCCAGCCGCCATCAGACGCAGAGTCCTGCGTCGACCCGAGAAGGAGGGACGTCGAGACGAGTCACCGAGGCGCCCGTGACAGGACGAGAGCAGTTCCAGCTCACCGGACCTCATCTGCAAGAACAACTACCAGCACAGCAAGCCAGATAAGTACAGTCATCCAGCGAGTGTGAAGGACCTTTAGTAGTTATCCCGCAGTGTGAAGGATCTTTTAGAATCATCCAACAAGTGCGACGAAGATCCCCCACCCCCCCTTTTACGACGCGAATTGTACGGAGCATACGTAGAAAAGGGAGGGAGTTGTCTCAAGGGTTCATGTATCAATTCACATGTTCATGCAACAATAAAACCTCGATTTGTGAAATATGAATTATCCTGTATTCATTCATTAGTGAATTGGACCATTAAACAACAGTGTCGAAGCATTCCTACGCCCGATCACTGAGGACTAGTATTAAGTGTTGGCACCTCACGCCACAGAACAGATTACAACACCTACGTCCAAACCTCAGCTTTGGCAGGTGTCATAAGTGTGCATTGCATTTTAAAACAAGTAAAGTCAAGTGCCCTACGTTATAACGTATCTTCACATTATGAATTAAGACGACTCAGATAGTCGTGTCGAATTTTGTGAGTGGGCTGTGAACATGTGCAACAACAACGATTATTTTACTGACGTGATTATTTGGTCCGACGAGGTATAACCTTAAAATTTAATGGGACTGTCAGCCTCCATACTAGGCTGATGAAAATCCCCACATTGTTGTAGAGAAAGCAGTTTATCTTCATGGGTTAACAGTGTGGTGCGGTATGTCTGCCAGAGGACTTCTTTGACGGAACGGTGACGGGTGAAAGTTACCATACCATGTTGCAGGAAAACACCGTGGCAGCTGTTCACCAACTCTAACCAGATGACGATTACTTATTTCAGCAGGATGGTGGGCCATGTTGACATCGAGACGCACGGTTGCTCCTGGATTAAATGTGTATTAGGAGGTGGATAGTCCGACAAGGAAAAGTTGAGAATTTACCCAGATCTCCAGATATAACTCCTTTAGATTTTTATCTGTGGGGGACTCTGAAGAACACTGTGTACGCCACAAAGCCACTGACACTGGATGCCATTAGACGTGATTGTGATCGCCTGTGAATCCACTCCCATGGAAACCATAGCTACTGTTTGTCGTTCTATTCTACGAGATTATAGACTATGTCTTCTTGCTAAAGGCAGACATTTTGAAAATTTGAAAATCTTTTTAACATTTGCACACACCCCAACTTTGTTCTTATTGCGTCAAATACAGTCAGTCCCATTAAGCTGTCTTTAATAGCTTCTCTGTTATCTCATCCGAAGAGTTTAAAACTAATTTACGACATGCGGTAGAGTATTGACTCATGTTGCTTCCCATGCAAAATATTCACACCACTTTTATGCAACGTGCTACAGTATATTCTTAGATTTTTTTTTAAATACAAAAGTATAATCGGAAAATGGGAAAATAATAAATTCTTAATTACTCATTACGAATTTTTAAAATTTTTAAATTAAAAAATATAAATATTAATATTAATTTTGTAACGATTTTTTATGTAATATTCCATTCTTATGCTTTGTTATTATTCCAAGATCGGAGAGTAATTTATATTTCCTCATCACTCCAATTAACGTTAAGAACTGTGATTGTTTCCTTTTAAATTACTGATCTCAATTTTTCTGGGAATTTTTTGCGTGCTTGAAGAAGTAGAGCAAGGGGATAATAAGGACGAGTCTGGCGCGTGCCACCACACTCCTCTTCGCCTCTATGCTCAAGGCACTGAACTGGTGTATCGTCTGGTAGGCGCGCGACGTGCAACCATCGGACTTCCCTATCGTGTTACACGGTTGTAACAATCTTTTGCTTTCGAAAAATTCACTTTAAAATTGCGTTTCATCGAAATATATCACAGAAAAAGGTTCAGTAGTCTTATTATAAAGAATGGGTTTCTACATTTCTGCTCAACTCTTCGTACCATGGAGAAGCGAAATTCTTAGTTCTTAAAAATGTTCATATAAAATAATTACCCCACGAATTCTCGCATGACGGTGGCGATTACGTTAACAGCGCTGAACTTTCCCATAAATGCAAAGCTGTCGACTTGTTTTGGCCTACGCTTAACAGGAGATATTGAGCGCCGGTGAGGGTGAAATTAGGCGAAGATGGAGCAGTAGCGGAATGCAAAGGCGGGGGAAGTGAAATGGCCTCAAGAAAATCCGCCGGACAACGAAAATGTCCACCACGTTTCCCACACGCGACAATCTAGGTGATCACGCCAGGAATGGAACTCGTTTCGACTTGGTGGGAGGTGAGTAGTCTGACCACTACACCACCGTGGTACCCAAATGCAAAACTAAAATGTAATTAGATTATGCATGAATGAAGCATGAACTGTTGTGTTTTAACGCATTCGTTTTATCCTAGTTGCCAAATCGATGGGGAGATGGACAGACGGCCTGTGCGATAATTTTAGCTTAAACTTAAATACAAGGTGGTTGTGAATAATATGTCGAAATTAAAACCACAGCTAATATAAACAATAAATCCTAAAAACAAAATGCATGGAAAAGTCATCAGTCACCCAGTATTTTTTAATTTAAGTTGAAGTTAGACAAAAAACGCAGGGATTACGCAGCTTTACGTACCTGCATGCACAAGTTGCATATCATGAAGATTAACGGAACTGGCTTGCCATGCGGAGAGTGCCTGCACATAGGAAACCATAAATGGGGGGTTAGCATTTGAGTAATAAAGACTGCCAGGAAGGGATTGCATTTTATTTCCAACAACAAGCAGCAGTATTTGCGACATAGGGTATTCAAATATTTTCATGGTGGCCTATGTACAGACGGGTGCCACATGACGCGTCAGTTATGTTCACTTTCGTGATATGCAACTTGTTGTGAGCGAAATTATGTGAAGTTGCGGACTCCCGGAGCTACACTAACGTTTGTGAAAAATGCAACACCAAGAATGATACATACATGTGATTGAAATGAACTTTATACCATAGAATACCACAGATTAGGTGCATGGCAATACACAATTGATTAGGATTACAGAACTGTACACGATCCCTGTCCTTGAGAATTCAGTATGGTGTGAAGCACCCATGTGCTGCAATCAGAGCCTCTAAACGTCGTGGCATGGAATCAAAGAGGACCGGGATATGTTCTTGGAGTATCTCCCTCCACGCGGTTTGTATGCGAGTCCACAGAGCACCAACAGTGGATGCTGGAGGTCCGTGACGAACAAGTCGCTGACCAACCACATCCCTTGAATGTTCGATGGCCGTCATGTCAGGCGAATGTGCAGGCCACGGAAGCAATAGTACCCGTCCTTCATTGAAGAAGGCTTGCACATTCCTCGCCACATTTGGCCGGACATTATTATGCTGAAATATGGTATTTGGAGTCACCTGAAGAAGGGGTAGTACCGCGGGCTCCAAAACCTCCCTGATGTTGCGGTTGCTGTTCAGATTGCCCTCAATACGTAAGAGTCGAGATCGCATGTTGTATCAAATGGCACCCCAAACCATCACACTTGGCGTTTATCCGTTATGCCGCTTTACAATGCAGGCTGCCAGATTTCGGTCACCACTGTAGCGTGTAACACGTATGCGGCCATCGCTTTAGGACAGGTTGAAAGGGACTCGTCCGAAAACACTACATTGTGCCACCCAGCAAGCCAGTGACGGTGTTAACGTGCCCATTGCAGTCTGAGGCGTTTGTGGTTTCTGGACAATGAAAGCCGACGCAATGGCATGCGTGCTACCAGTCCAGCCCGCAGCAGACGGCGTCGAACCGTTGACGCAGACAGGTCCACACCCGTTGCAGTGCTCCAGTATCGAGCCAACATTGTGGACGAGGCTGTACGGTCCGTTAAGGCCATGCGAACAAGATGGTGGTCATCCCGTGCTGTGGTCACATTGCGTGATCCAATACCTTGCTGTACGTCGCTGTACGTCGCTGCGTACGACCCTCTTCTATCCACTTGTTCCACGCACGTATTACTGTCGTAGCAGCATGCCCTGTACAAGCCGAAATTTCACGGTATGACAAACCCGTTTCCCGAAGACCGATCATTCTGCCCCGTTCGAACTCACTCACATGCTGATATGGCACCCTTTGACGTCGACGAGGCATACTGGCACTTACTTTCACTTCGATTGACGGCTCTTCACTGGTCGAGCTTGGCGTAACACTGACCTTTCCGGTCACACAAGAGAAGGCGCTGCTGGGCCTACGTGTACGCCATCTCTCTGCAACCGTAACCACTTATTGCTGGTACACTATTCTACACATACTCCGAATTTGGATTAATTGGGGCAATTCTTTATGAGTGTCGCAATTTTCACAAACAGTAGTGTATTTCTGCTAAATTCAATTTCAATTAAAAAATACTAGATGAGCTTTCCAAAAATTTCGTTACAAGGATTTGTTGTTTATATTAGTCCATAGATGGTGTGGTTTGAATTTTGACATGTTATTGAAAAAACACTTTGTATAATAATGGTACACTTAGCCTTGGCTTAGCTGGGAATCAAACCTGCAACCGTGTAGTCCGAAGGTAACGCTTCAGAGACTTTGGTTACGCATTCACAAATACCGTGGAATTTCATTGACGTAGGAAAAAGTCTTACTGATTCAATTCGTGATATCTTCTTATTGCAGTAGCTCGTTTAAATTTCAGACGTGGAAATCAACTTACCAGCCACAAATTTTTACATAAACATTTTTCTGAAATATTTATGTAGCATTGTTTGGTAACGTCCGTCGCTTGATTTATTTCAGACTGTTAAGAAGATGGTTTACGAACTCTGTAAATATTAATACTCAATTTGTCTGCATCAAGACCGTCTTCGATTGAATAATCGCAGTGATTTGGTAATAAAGATGTAAGTGTTACGTTTGAAAGTTAATTTAAAAAAAAACCGCTTCTGTTATAATTAAGGCTGCTCAAATGTTACGTTTTTTATATGCCATTAAAAATTAGTCTAATAAGGCTGCAGAAAAAGAAAAGTGGTTTTAATTTTCAAAAGAAGTTAAACAAAATTACGAAAACTTAAAAATTATTTATCGCGCCAAACAAATTTAAAATTAGTACACAGGTTATATATTTGGCTACAGCTCAAAATCATTTTTCAAGTCACCGGAGCGTCATAGAAAAATTTATCGGAGATATTATAGTGCGGTCATTGTAACGTTCAAATTTAAAACAGTCAGAAGTGAAACCCTAATTACAGGCGAGCCAAGCCTCGTATTTCAAAGGAAAAACTTAGCGGAATCCTTACGATCATCCCTATGACCTAAAGAAATTCTTTAACTGAATACAAACTTTGTGTATAAACTTGTTTAAAGAAAAATTGAGGGAAACAATATTTTATGATTGCAAGCAATGTTAAGTTATTAATTTAGTTTTTGCAGCGATACACTAATAAATACATTGGGAAAAGATAATTACAATATTATATGATAGTAAATTAGTAAACTACTATCATACACTGAAGAGCCAAAAAAAAAAATGTGTAGGCGTGCGTATGCAAATAACAGAGGTATGGAACCAATCAGAGCATCGCAATGCGGTCGGCAGCGCCTATATGAGACAACAAGCGTCTGGCAAAGTTGCTAGATCTGTTACTGCTGCTACAATGGCAGGTTATCAAGATTTAAATGAGTTTGAACGTGGTGTTATAGTCGGCGCACGAGAGATGGGACATAGCATCTCCGAGCTAGCGATAACATTTGGATTTTCGCGTACGACCATTTCACGAATGTACCGTGAATATCGGAAATCCGGTAAAACATCAAATCTTCGACATCGCTGCGGCCGGAAAAAGGTCGTGAACGAACAGGACAAACGACGACTGGCGATAATCATTAAACGTGACAGACTTGCAACCCTTTCTCAAATTGGCGGTCTAAAGTTACGGAGGACGTATGGAAGTCTCATTAGTCGAATCCATGCCACGTCGTCTTGCGGCACTTCTGTGTATTCGCGGGGGCCCTACACGATATTAGGCAGGTGTACCAGAAAAAAAAAAAAAAAGGCTCTTCAGTGTATATAACACACATACATACACGTCACTCCTGTCTCCCAGAGGAATGGACAGAGATTATGGACCTCCATTTGCCACGATCGTGACATACCTACCTCCTTCGCTTTATCCACATTCACACATTTCTAATATAACAATATTATATGATAGTGGTTTAGAAAATTGCTTTGTTNTCCTTCGCTTTATCCACATTCACACATTTCTAATATAACAATATTATATGATAGTGGTTTAGAAAATTGCTTTGTTTACAACATTAATCATTTTGCCTCCGACCGCCAGCACAAAAAGATTTATGTTTGACGTGAAACGGCTACGTATAGTTGTTGGTGTGAAAAACATCCTCTACTCAAATCCACTCCAGCCACATTAAGTGTTTGACCCTGTGCCTTATTTATGGTCATACCAAAACAAACTCTTATTGGAAATTGGACTCTTTTAAAATTAAAAGGCAAATCCGAGGGAATCATTGGTACTCTAGGTATTAAACAGTTTCTCCAGTACCGCATCCAGTTAGAATAGTACATTCAATGAGATAACGTTTTAAAAATTTTATTTGTAAACAAGTCCCGCTGACTTTTTCACAAAATATGTTATAACTTTTAAAGTATTGGTGATAATTGTATACTGTAAAGGACATTTCGTATCTGCATTAAACAGTTTTAATTATGCATTAATTTATTTTGATAAAGATTAAATTCTTTATGGTTAGAAAATACAGTGTATTTTACGATTGTTTTTAATGCGTAATTAAAATTGTAAATACGCTTATTACTACTTATCTATTAAACATATACATGTGCTACCACTTACGTTTTAGTAGATCCTTTAATTTTACACACTTCTTTCGTGCATGATTTGGTTATTACTCTAAAGGATAAGGCAACGTATTCCATGAGCGCGCGCGGCGGCAAACTTTTTTCCCCGACTTGATTCCCTAATACCGTTAATACTCAGCTCCTATAAGTGCTAGGGCAATTTTTAATCCACACAAACCTTCCTCGATAAATGCAGATCATTTCAACTGTGGTCAGGATAATTTTAGAAGTTCAGGCCAATCAAAATATTTGACAACCAAGGGTGAGTCAGTAGTTTGTTAGCTAAACATAAGTGACACCAAATTCAGTTATTTTGCTGCTACTGATTAGCTAATAAATTTATTTTATTTATACTATTGGGCTTATCGACGTTTTAATTTCTTTTTTATGTTGGAAGGCTGGCTTGGTGGAGAGAGGGGAGCGAATTTCCAAATTAATTCATCCCACATGTACACCTGTAAACCATACATATATATCCACAACTTACTAAGGATTTGAACTCAGGACTTCGTGGAAATGCTTTAGCGATCTCCGACCATGGAGAAGAGGTCATCAAGAAACAATGGGACCTAGTTATAATCAGTACCTCGGAGTGGAGTGGAGAGATTTGGGCGGCTCTTAACATCGAGGTCTTGAGAGCAGATGAGGGTGAAGCGAGGTGGGTGTGGAGCAGCCCCGGAATGCAAAGGCGAGGGAAACTGGAAATCTCCGAGAAAATTCGTCTAGCAGCGGCATCGTCCGGCACGATTCCCACGTGCAAAAATCCGGGAGCGACCCCGCCGGGAATCGAGCCCGGTTCGCCTATGTGCGACGTGAGTAGTCTGACCACTACACCACCGTGGCCCCGGTACCTTGAGATTGTAGAATTCGTTGTAAAACAGTTAATATCATCAGTAATTCGTTGAACTGGAGTAGCTTAAATAATCAGCAGGATTTCAGCGGATCCAATGAAGCAAATTTCACTCATATGAAATCAAAGCTCTCTGGGTTGAATCAATTTTTTCAACGATTTGTATCTCGATTTTAGCGGGCCAAGTGATCTTATTTCGATTTAAGGCAGCACGTGGTAATCACGCATACTTTTTTTGCCAGTTATATAAGTAAATATAGCGCCTAAAGTAGATTTATCTAAGTTTGTTGTGAAAAGATACCGCTGTGGGGTCGGGTTCAAGACTTGTCGCTCCAACTTGAAATCTCTGGTTTGACTCCAAATCAGATTTTTAGTTTGTTAAGTAGGTTAGATAACAGGTGTTTTTGCACCACTTCACTTCAGACGTATATTTCAAGGTCTTCTGAAAGTTTCGAAATTAAATATCAGCAAATGTACACTACTTTATACAATTTACACTTTTGAACAGAAAGACGGTGCTGATTATGATGAGGGTACGTACGAGTGTGTGTGTATACATACACATAACATTTCTCTAAACAATCTGCGTGAATCGTTTGCAATTTACACAGGCATAACACCCTACACAACTTATTGGCTAAATTTAAAATCGCGATAGTTTTTCTTTTACAATGCAACTTCCTGTTTCGTGTACGATACATAGTATTTACTAAGAAATGCATGCATGCAAATATCACTTGTTCCAAATGAGTTAGAGGGCTTACAGTGTATCGATTGGTGCATGTAACAATCATGATATTTGAGTGTCTTATAAACTTTGATAATTTATAAATTTAGAAAAAAATCAGAAAAATTTGAAAAATAATAAATGCCCTGAAATATTTCATTTAATTTAATTTTTCCATAATTCCCGAACCGTTTAAGATGTAGTCGCCAAATTCATAACATAGGCATCGTCGCCAACAAGGAAAATTAACAAATATACATTTAAGCTCTATGTGAACTTATAAGCATAGTTGGCCGTAATTTCCGAACTGTTTAACATGTAGGCGTCAAATTAGTAACATAGGCATCGACGCCAACAAGGAAAACTAACAAATGGTCATTTAAGCCATATGCGAACTTATAAGCATAGTCGGCCGTAATTTCCGAACCGGTTATGATGTAGGCATTAAATTCGTATCATAGCCATCAACGACAAGTAAAATTAACAAATAGTCATTTAAGTCCTATGTAAACTTATAAGCATAGTTGGCCGTAATTCCCGAACAGTTTAAGATGTAGGCGTCAATTTCGTAAAATAGGCATCGACGCCAACAAGGAAAAGTAACAAATAATCATTTAAGCCCTATACGAACTTATAAACATAGTCGGCCGTAATTCCCGAACCGTTTAAGATGTAGTCGTGAAATTCGTAACATAGGCATCGACGTCAACAAGGAAAAGTAACAAATAGTCATTTAAGCCATATGTGAGCTTATAAGCATAGTCGCTGTAATTTCCGAACCGTTTATGATGTATGCGTCAAATTCATGACATAGGCATCATCGCAGAAAAGGAAAATTAACAAATAGTCATTTAAGTACTACACTATCTTATAAGCATAGTTGGCCGTAATTCCCGAACCGTTTAAAATGTAGCCGTCAAATTCATAACATAGTCATCGACGACAACAAGGAAAATTAACAAATGGTCATTTAAGCCCTATGCTAACTTATAAGCATAGTTGACCGTAATTACCGAACCGTTTAAGATGTAGTCGTGAAATTCATAACATAGGCATCGACGCCAACAAGGAAAAGTAACAAATAGTCATTTAAGCTCTATACGAACTTATAAACATAGTCGGACGTAATTCCCGAACCGTTTAAGATGCAGTCGTGAAATTCGTAACATAGGCATCGACGTCAACAAGGAAAAGTAACAAATAGTCATTTAAGCCATATGTGAGCTTATAAGCATAGTCGCTGTAATTTCCGAACCGTTTATGATGTATGCGTCAAATTCATGACATAGGCANGCCCTATGTGAGCTTATAAGCATAGTCGCTGTAATTTCCGAACCGTTTATGATGTATGCGTCAAATTCATGACATAGGCATCATCGCAGAAAAGGAAAATTAACAAATAGTCATTTAAGTACTACACTATCTTATAAGCATAGTTGGCCGTAATTCCCGAACCGTTTAAAATGTAGCCGTCAAATTCATAACATAGTCATCGACGACAACAAGGAAAATTAACAAATGGTCATTTAAGCCCTATGCTAACTTATAAGCATAGTTGACCGTAATTACCGAACCGTTTAAGATGTAGTCGTCAAATTCATAACATAAGCATCGGCGCCAGATGCACACACCCTATCATAAAGGGCAACGCCAAACACTGCGGCGATGCATGCACCTTAACAAAGAGCTACGTTGAACACTGTGACGAAGTATACACGCCATAACATAAAGGATGCTACCATACACTTGAACGATGCATACATTTTAATATAAAGGATGGCACTGAACACTTCAATGACGCACGCACTCTAACATAAAGGGCCATGCCGAACACTGCTGTGACACATGCACCCTAACAAAGAGCAACGTCGAACACTGCATCGAAGTGCATGCGCCATAACATTAAGAGCGCTACCGCACACTTAAACGATGGGGACATTTTAATGTAAAAGATGGTGCCGAACACTTCAACGACGCACGCACCCTAACATAAAGGATGACACTGAACACTGTGACGAAGCGCGCGAGGTATAACATAAAGGATGCTACTGCACACTTCAATGACACATGCATTTTAATATAAAATGACGGCGCCGAACACTTCAACCATGCACGTCACCTAACATAAAGGGCTTTTTAAGCCCTACAAGCATAGGTTCCGTATCGTATCGTTTAAGACACGTTCGTCAACTTCATAACATCACTCCCCCATCTCGAAAGGGTTAAATCTTCCCAAATTAGATTAACATTTAAGTCCTTCCTACGAAATATACATCACACTCTATGTGCCTGGAGAGTTATCTCAGGGTCTTCCCAAACATATGCGTATAGGTTAACTCAGAGGAGGCCCAACCATACACAATGATAAAGTATTAAAGTCAACGCAAACTACTATGAAAACAATGGCAGGAACAATCACATCACTCCTGTAACATATCATTAAAATAAGCCTAACATGTCTCAAAAGCATTTCGACACTAACAAAGTGGCTATAAAGGTCACCGCTGTTTTATCTGTATGTATGTATTTATATATTAGTATAGGATAGGATGATCGCCTCAGTAGCTATTCGGACTTCGAGGAGTGAACAGAACTGTTTGTTTCTACGATGGGAAATAATCGAGAAAGTTATTTATGTCGTTACTGTAAGAAGAATTTTTCTAAAAGTTGCAATGCTCGTCGACACATGACTGTCTGCCAAAAAAAATATGAAATGTATTATCTTATCATGTGAAAAATGCAAATCATATTTTCGAAGACTCTATAGCTTAAAAAGGCATAGAGCAACATGCAAAGCTCTTCTTCCTACATAGGTTGATCAGTATTTGCTGAGAGTAGAGCAAATTTTTGATGGGAAGATATCCGCAAAAGAAAAATCCGAACCATCAATATCATTAAAGACAACGTACCCTACTAAGAAAACAATGGCTGGAACAGTCACATCTCCTAGATATCCATGCCACTGCTGTAACCGTACATTTGCATATTTCTGCAATGCGAAGAGGCATATAAAGCATAAATGCAAGCTGAATCCATATTACATTGGCTATCGATGAGATATATGCCAAGGTATGTTCACTCGTATAGGCAGTTTAAACATACACATGAAAAAGGGTAAAGACCTTGTTTCTTGACATGCTAAGCAACACAGTGCATTGTCAATGTTACAAAATTGTAACGATCAGATGTCTTCTGTACAAAGTATTGACACATCTTAATCACCAACTTCTGACCTTCATGTGAACAATGAACACAATCCGGCACCAATGCGTAGGCAACATTGTCGCAAATGCGATAAAATACTTAGTAAAAGTAGCACCTCACGTCGACATGAGAGACGTAAAACAGCGGGTAGCAGTGAAGAGACGTTAGCTAAATATATGTTTACAGAACACACAAAAAAACTTAAATCCCACTGGCGAAATATGAAGATTTGAACACACATATATATGTGTGTGTGAAATTGATGGAATCGTCTTAGTGGTTATTCGAATTTCGAAGAGTATACGTCGTCTCGAGCGAAGATAGAAAATAAGTCAGAAAGTAATTTGTGCTGTTTCTGCAAGAAGTTATTTACTAAGAGCAGTAATGCCCGCCGACATGAAACTGATTGTTCTATGAACATGAAGCAATCTAGCTTAACATGTGAACTGTGTAAGTCTAAAGTTGGACGATGCGATNATTCGAATTTCGAAGAGTATACGTCGTCTCGAGCGAAGATAGAAAATAAGTCAGAAAGTAATTTGTGCTGTTTCTGCAAGAAGTTATTTACTAAGAGCCGTAATGCCCGCCGACATGGAACTGATTGTTCTATGAACATGAAGCAATCTAGCTTAACATGTGAACTGTGTAAGTCTAAAGTTGGACGATGCGATAACTTAAAAAGACATCTCGCAACATGTGAGGTACTCTCTCCTATGCCAGCTAAGAAGCGTATAATATTGCATACATCTGAAAAAACATGTGAAGGGCAGACACCAGCTGCATTGGATACCGGCGTGATGTCACCCTCGCCAACATCAGGCCTGGACATGAACAGTTCACCCCAGACATCAAGATATTCATGTTACTACTGCNGGGAGGGACTCTCTCCTATGCCAGCTAAGAAGCGTATAATATTGCATACATCTGAAAAAACATGTGAAGGGCAGACACCAGCTGCATTGGATACCGGCGCGATGTCACCCTCGCCAACATCAGGCCTGGACATGAACAGTTCACCCCAGACATCAAGATATTCATGTTACTACTGCGCCAAGACCTTTAGTAAAAGTAGCAGTGCTCACCAACATGAGAAATCTGGAAAATGTTTGAAGAAGACGCAATTGGCTCACTATACTACTTGTTGCTATAAGTGTGGTCGTGAATTCAAATCTTATGACATAACAGGTGTTCCGACAGCCTGCGACTCAAAATACACGACCATCGGGTAAAACTATGGCGTGAGTCGTATTACAACCATGCCAAAACGTGCACATATAAAGCACCTACACCTGCACCTGTTGTAAACTTACCAAATGAGAATGGGTTCATACTGAAAGAATCTGCATTCCAAGGTCTTATGAAGACATATGTTGCATCTTATTCATCAGACATGGTGGGCTTTATTTGTACATATCTTAACATATGAAACAGAATATTGTAGATCAACTTACATGCGAGATGGAAAAAGAAGGTGCGATAAAATATAATATATGGTTGGACTATAAATATACCAAACCAGAACCACACAAAGATGAATATAGCGAGAGGGCCTTCAAGACCACTAATTTACCTCTGTATAACACGCACAAAATTTAAGATAGCATTGCAGCTAGTATACAGAAAATGTGTCACGAGGAAGAAGAATATATGGGAAAGGGTTCCGGTTGGACATTATATACTATACATCAGCTGCAGTTGAGAAGAAATTTACTTAGACCACATGACAAATTGATGTATGTAGATTGAGGCACGCAATCTAGAATGTCCTACATGAACAACCAAACTTTGTATTCGACCTGCAGAATGAGTGTATAAATTAAAGTAACCGAANATCTAGAATGTCCTACATGAACAACCAAACTTTGTATTCGACCTGCAGAATGAGTGTATAAATTAAAGTAACCGAAGAAATTCACATAGTCGCTAAGCTATTGTGTACTCACCTTTACTTGGCACAAGACAGCAAGCATTGAACTTGTTGATNGAAATTCACATAGTCGCTAAGCTATTGTGTACTCACCTTTACTTGGCACAAGACAGCAAGCATTGAACTTGTTGATGCAAGGCAATACAATGGATGACTCCCATACTGATTCGTCGTGTAAACTAGTGATTGTACCATCGCCCATAACATTATCCGGACATGCATCTAGATCCAAAACATTCTGTGAAGAAGGAAATACGCCCGTTGCGGACATGTATTATGAAGAGCGCAAACCATATAGATCGTTCAACGATGTGAACAACAAACATGTATTGCTAAGGCGTAAGATAAAAAACGGAGATGTTATAACTATCCAGCACGAAAGTGTGGCCGTCAAGTCCGAGGACGATGATGATGACGATGATGAGGATGATGATGATGATGCAAAATATGCATATTCTACTGACGATGATGAAGTAACTGCATCTGCAAAGCAAAAGCGTAAACACAATGATGAAGAAGACGGATACATGAAGTGGAGACAGAATAAACGAAGATTCGAACCAAGTACTCTGGCCCAGAGGTATCTCTCAAACTACCCATCACGGAAGAACATTGATGCAAACATGTGTTGTGAACCTTTTGCGAAGAGAGTCGTAAAGTCTAGCTACTTATTTTCTGAAGACCTCAACAACAGCCTGGCTGATAGACTACATATGATGGTTACATTACAGAGAAGTGGATATAGTTCTGTAATCGAAGGGATAAATACGATTATTGATGAACTCAGATNATGATGGTTACATTACAGAGAAGTGGATATAGTTCTGTAATCGAAGGGATAAATACGATTATTGATGAACTCAGATTTAATGACTAAATGTTGCAAGATAATGTACGGCATTTATGTCCGTATTCGACTCTTATTATTATTGTTCAAGAACCACTGATGTCATGTCATCGTAAGGCTGCTATATAAGCTCTGTCTACCCTGCCAGCCGACACAAGTCACCTCAAGATGAACGTNCGTCATGTCATCGTAAGGCTGCTATATAAGCTCTGTCTACCCTGCCAGCCGACACAAGTCACCTCAAGATGAACGTGCCATTTCGCCCAGAGACAGTCTACAGCAGTGTGACGCCTGGCAATCACTGTATAACCTATGTATGTTATGGCGAGTCAAGAACTTACACGAGCAGTGCGACGGTATAGCATATTGGTTGCTTGTGCACAACCCGACGTCGATGTATGAGCAATGTCAGCAGATNATGATGGTTACATTACAGATAAGTGGATATAGTTCTGTAAGCGAAGGGATAAATACGATTATTGATGAACTCAGATCTAATGACTAAATGTTGCAAGTTAATGTACGGCATTTATGTCCGTATTCGACTCTTATTATTATTGTTCAAGAACCACTGACGTCATGTCATCGTAAGGCTGCTATATAAGCTCTGTCTACCCTGCCAGCCGACACAAGTCACCTCAAGATGAACGTACCATTTCGCCCAGAGACAGTCTACAGCAGTGTGACGCCTGGCAATCACTTTATGTCTGTTATGGCGAGTCAAGAACTTACAGCGAGCAGTGCGACGGTATAGCATATTGGTTGCTTGTGCACAACCCGACGTCGATGTATGAGCAATGTCAGCAGATGGTCGAATGCAATATTCTGGGAAGATGTATCGTTAACTGTATATGCGAACAGACACTCCCCTGCCATGTGGACCGGACGAAGTTATAACTCACTATTTATTGCAAGATGCGATAAGAGTTTACCTTCTGCAAGAAGAACCTTTGGCTTAACCTGCCAACTCTGCTGCTGTGATTGACAATACTAAGCAGGACGTCCAGCTGCCTGCCAATGTCAAACTCAAGACGTCTGCCGCAGTCAAACGCAAGAGCGCCCTGGGTGCAGACAAAGAGTATGCTGCAAAAAACAATGTAAAATATATGTGGTAATATATTTGTATGTCATGAAATTCACAGTGTTCTTATTTCTGTTGGATAACAATCACACACAGCCCAAACTAAAATGTGCTAGAATAATAAAAGCACTACAATAAACAGTACACTACAGCAATAATATATATCTTCGTAAAGACATTACATGATGGAGTACTTTACAAGTACGCTTTAGCTGATAGTGTGTGTACGTATGGGTAAAAACAGTACACTGCTGTTTGTAAAAAACTTTCGGACCAGCAAAGACAAGCCCTCTATGTGTGTGTGCATTCTCAGAGAATGATAGTATACCTGTAAAGCCATTAGCATTGGAGGGTATAATTGATAGCATGACACAGCATGCCGTAGAGTCACAGATGTTTCCCGCTCTAGTGCTAGGTGTGCAGCGCTAGGAAAACAACGTCAAAATGTCCCTTTTTNCGTAGAGTCACAGATGTTTCCCGCTCTAGTGCTAGGTGTGCAGCGCTAGGAAAACAACGTCAAAATGTCCCTTTTTCCAACGAAATTTCCCTTTTTGGGTGTTTTAAAGTGCTGAAAGGGCTTGAAAGGGAAAGAGGCGTTTTTCTCTCGAAATACGTAGTTATTCCCCAAAATTGCCCTTTTTTCCTAAAAATTCCCCCAAATGTCTCCAAAAATGTCATGGTTTGTCTCTTTTCACACACAGCTGAGAATGAAACCAACGTAGGTGAACTAGGCGACGATAGTGAACTAGGTGCCGATTCCATTGCAGAAGTATATGTATAAATATATACAAATATNCGTAGAGTCACAGATGTTTCCCGCTCTAGTGCTAGGTGTGCAGCGCTAGGAAAACAACGTCAAAATGTCCCTTTTTTCCAACGAAATTTCCCTTTTTGGGTGTTTTAAAGTGCTGAAAGGGCTTGAAAGGGAAAGAGGCGTTTTTCTCTCGAAATACGTAGTTTTTCCCCAAAATTGCCCTTTTTTCCTAAAAATTTCCCCAAATGTCTCCAAAAATGTCATGGTTTGTCTCTTTTCACACACAGCTGAGAATGAAACCAACGCAGGTGAACTAGGTGACGATAGTGAACTAGGTGCCGATTCCATTGCAGAAGTATATGTATAAATATATACAAATATNCAGGTGAACTAGGTGACGATAGTGAACTAGGTGCCGATTCCATTGCAGAAGTATATGTATAAATATATACAAATATATATACAACTATGTATACAAATATGTATACTAATTTTGTATTTTTTTTTGTAAAAATTAATTCTAAATTTTTTAAAATTTTTAAAAAATAAATATCTTAACACTTTAAAAATTTATTTCCAAAAAAAAATTGCAAGAAATTAGCAGCAGCTTCGACGATGGTGAATGCCATCGTCGAAGCCGTGTCGACGATGGCATGTCGAAGCTGTGCCGTGAAGACGGGATCTTGCTCCCATCTTCAGCCGTGATGTGATTGTTCCTGCCATTGTTTTCATAGTAGTGTGCGTTGACTTTAATACTTTATTATTGTGTATGGTTGGGCCTCCTCTGAGTTAACCTACGCATATATGTTTGGGAATACCCTGGATGACTCTCCAGGCACATAGAGTGTGATGTATATTTCGTAGGAAGGACTTAAATGTTAATCTAATTTGGGAAGATTTAACCCTTTCGAGATGGGGGAGTGATGTTATGAAGTTGACGAACATATGTTAAATGATACAATATGGAACTTATGCGCACCAATGCTTGTAGGGCATAAATTGCCCTTTATGTCAGGCGACATACATCGTTGAAGTGTTCAGCATCGTCCTTTTATATTAAAATGCATGTGTTGTTGAAGTGTGTGATAGCATCCTTTATGTTATGACATGCGTGCTTCATCACAGTGTTCAGTGTCATCCTGTGTGTTAGGGTGCGTGCATCANTCATCACAGTGTTCAGTGTCATCCTGTGTGTTAGGGTGCGTGCATCATTGAAGTATTCGGCACCATCCTTTACATTAAAATGTCCGCATCGTTGAAGTGAGCAAGTAGCGCTCTTTATGTTATGGCGCATGTGCTTCGACAGTGTTCGACGTTGCTCTTTGTTAGGGTGCATGTGTCGCCGCAGTGTTTGGCGTCGCTCTTTATGTTAGGGTGCATGCATCGTTGAAGTGTTCGGTGTCCCCCTTTATATTAAAATGCTTGTGTCAATGAAGTGTACGGTAGTACCCTTTATGCCTCGCATGCTTCGTCACAGTGTTCGACGTTGCTCTTTGTTAGGGTGCATGTGTCGCCGCAGTGTTTGGCGTCGCTCTTTATGTTAGGGTGCATGCATCGTTGAAGTGTTCGGTGTCCCCCTTTATATTAAAATGCTTGTGTCAATGAAGTGTACGGTAGTACCCTTTATGCCTCGCATGCTTCGTCACAGTGTTCGACGTTGCTCTTTGTTAGGGTGCATGTGTCGCCGCAGTGTTTGGCGTCGCTCTTTATGTTAGGGTGCATGCATCGTTGAAGTGTTCGGTGTCCCCCTTTATATTAAAATGCTTGTGTCAATGAAGTGTACGGTAGTACCCTTTATGCCTCGTGTGCTTCGTCGCAGTGTTCGATGTTGCTCTTTGTTAAGGTGCATGCGACGCTGCAGTGTTTGGCATCGCCCTTTNCATTGAAGTATTCGGCACCATCCTTTACATTAAAATGTCCGCATCGTTGAAGTGAGCAAGTAGCGCTCTTTATGTTATGGCGCATGTGCTTCGACAGTGTTCGACGTTGCTCTTTGTTAGGGTGCATGTGTCGCCGCAGTGTTTGGCGTCGCTCTTTATGTTAGGGTGCATGCATCGTTGAAGTGTTCGGTGTCCCCCTTTATATTAAAATGCTTGTGTCAATGAAGTGTACGGTAGTACCCTTTATGCCTCGCATGCTTCGTCACAGTGTTCGACGTTGCTCTTTGTTAGGGTGCATGTGTCGCCGCAGTGTTTGGCGTCGCTCTTTATGTTAGGGTGCATGCATCGTTGAAGTGTTCGGTGTCCCCCTTTATATTAAAATGCTTGTGTCAATGAAGTGTACGGTAGTACCCTTTATGCCTCGCATGCTTCGTCACAGTGTTCGACGTTGCTCTTTGTTAGGGTGCATGTGTCGCCGCAGTGTTTGGCGTCGCTCTTTATGTTAGGGTGCATGCATCGTTGAAGTGTTCGGTGTCCCCCTTTATATTAAAATGCTTGTGTCAATGAAGTGTACGGTAGTACCCTTTATGCCTCGTGTGCTTCGTCGCAGTGTTCGATGTTGCTCTTTGTTAAGGTGCATGCGACGCTGCAGTGTTTGGCATCGCCCTTTACGTTAGGGTTCCGTTGAAGAGTTTGGCTTTGCCCTTTATGTTAGGGTGCATGCGTCTTTGAAGTGTTCGGAGTCACTCTTTATGTTAGAGTGCGTGCGTCGTTGAAGTGTACAGCGCCACCTCTTATATTAAAATGTCCGCATCGATGCAGCGTATGGTAATGTCCTTTATGCCAGCGCGCTTCGTCGCAGTGTTCGACGTTGCTCTTAGTTAGGGTGCATGCATCACCGCAGTGTTTGGCATTGCCCTTTAAATGCCATTGAAATGTTTGTCGTCCTCCTTTATGTTACAGTGCGTGCATTGTTGAAGTGTTTGGTGCCAACCACTATAATAAGAAATGCCTGCGTCGCTGAAGTGTACAGTGGTTTGCTTTATGTCTCGCGTGCTTCGCTGCATTGTTTGGCATCACCATTTATGTTAGGGTGAGTGCATCTGGCGTCGATGCCTATGTTATTAATTTGACGACTACATCTTAAATGGTTCGGGAATTACAGCCAACTATGCTAATAAGTTCGCATAGGGCTTAAATGACTATTTGTTAATTTTCATTATTGGTGCCGATGTCTATGTTATGAATTTGGCGCCTACGTCTTAAATGGTTCGGGAATTATGGCCAACTATGCTTATAAGTTCGCATAGGGCTTAAATTACTATTTGTTAATTTTCGTGGTCTGCGACTATGCCTATGTTATGAATTTGACGCCAACATCATAAACGGTTCGTGAATTATGGCCAACTATGCTTATAAGTTCACATAGGGCGTAAATNTGAATTTGACGCCAACATCATAAACGGTTCGTGAATTATGGCCAACTATGCTTATAAGTTCACATAGGGCGTAAATTACTATTTCTTAATTTTCCTGGCATCGATGGCTATGTTATGAATTTGATGCCTACATCTTAAACGGTTCGGGAATTACGACCAACTATGCTTATAAGTTAGCATAGGCCTTAAATGACTATTTGTTAATTTCCCTTGTTGGTGTCGAGGCCTATGTTACGAATTTGGCGCCTACATCTTAAATGGTTCGGGAATTATGGCTAACTATGCTTATAAGTTCGCATAGGATGTGAATGCAAGAGCATGAAGTATGGTAGAGGTAGACTATCAGAAGGCTCCTCAGCTCCTCATTGCCCAAAACTGAGTCATTTAGCCACATTGTGGAGTCACTGAAGCTATTTTGAAAAAACAATATTTGGAGGGAAATTAGGGAAAGTTTGGAGGGAAAAAGGGACATTTGTATGGGAAAAGTGGCATTTCGTAGGAAAGATACACCATATCGAGGGGGAAAAGAGACATTTCGGAGGAAAAACGGGAAAAAATTTCGGCGGAATGAAAGAGCAGAATGTTTCTGTGGCGTGTGTCCCTGTGTCCCTGTCACGAACCTGCGTACATTCATACTTTTCGTGTCTTCAAACACATTTGTTGAATGCAAACGGAGTGTTAGAGTNTTGTCACGAACCTGCGTACATTCATACTTTTCGTGTCTTCAAACACATTTGTTGAATGCAAACGGAGTGTTAGAGTAGCGTCACGGGTACTGAGGTAACGCCTTTGGAGATTAGATCGGTAGTAAATATTTAAAAAAAAAACTAAGTTCTAGTACCGCATTTTATTCTCTACCAATTTTGTATTCGTCCACCGTGTATCAAATTAGCATTTTTACTGTACCTCTGATATTATTCATGCGCCATTCAAGTGTAACTATGAAATCTGTGAAATTGATGAGAATGTAAATATGTTAACACTAGTGGAGATTTTTAAACAATGGACCTAAAAGATGCAGAAAGTATTTTTAATAAATCCAATGGCAAAAAGCCTTTCAATTATTCGTTGAATACAACGTTGAGATATGGGACTACTTTTCGTATTTCACTGCCAACTTAACTGAAAACATTGCAAGTCAGCGTGACCGTTAAAGCACACGCAATTAGCGGCCAGTGCTTTTTTTCATAGGTTAATTTCNGAAAACATTGCAAGTCAGCGTGACCGTTAAAGCACACGCAATTAGCGGCCAGTGCTTTTTTTCATAGGTTAATTTCACAAGGTGCTCGGTTTACCGTTAACCACCACACAAGACCTTCCGGCTATTTTTTAGTACACAATAACAGATGTGCATTTTTAACTGCACCACAACGTGGCCACGTAGTAGAAATAAATTTCAGCCCCTCGAGTAAAGCATTAAAGATGTATACTTCAAACATAAAAGTTGCATTACTAATACTGCTACAGGTAACATTTCAGTTAGTATCACAAGTCAATACTGGGATTTGTGTTTTCTTTTAAATGCTAGTATTTCAGTTTCTAAACATTTCGAGATAGTATTTAAAATGCAAAATAAATACTTTTTTTTTTACATTTTATGCTTAAAAGGTTTTTACGCTAGAAACTATTTTTTCCTAATACTAAAAATTTCACATGATAATTTTACTTCGCATATTAATTAAATAAAAAAGTGAAGTGAATTCACACATCCTATTTGATTTATCACAACAACATATAGTTGGCATGTCATAAATGGCTAATGAAATTTCCGCTATGTCTCCAGAAGTAAGCAACAGTTAGCATCTCATAAGTGGCCCATTAACATGCAACTAATACATCCGCGGTAATAATTAACAGTTGGCACGCCATAAATGGCCTACAAGCTTGCTGCTAATATATGTCTCCTCAGTAAGCAACAGTTGATGGCATGCGATAATGGTACATTAGCTTGCTGCTTATAATATTTCCCCAGAAATAGATGCCGTAAATGGCCCATAAACTTGTTGCAAAACTTNTGAATTTGACGCCAACATCATAAACGGTTCGTGAATTATGGCCAACTATGCTTATAAGTTCACATAGGGCGTAAATGACTATTTCTTAATTTTCCTGGCATCGATGGCTATGTTATGAATTTGATGCCTACATCTTAAACGGTTCGGGAATTACGACCAACTATGCTTATAAGTTAGCATAGGCCTTAAATGACTATTTGTTAATTTTCCTTGTTGATGTCGAGGCCTATGTTACGAATTTGGCACCTACATCTTAAATGGTTCGGGAATTATGGCTAACTATGCTTATAAGTTCGCATAGGCTGTGAATGCAAGAGCATGAAGTATGGTAGAGGTAGACTATCAGAAGGCTCCTCAGCTCCTCAGCTCCTCATTGCCCAAAACTGAGTCATTTAGCCGCATTGTGGAGTCATNACTGAGTCATTTAGCCGCATTGTGGAGTCATTGAAGCTATTTTGAAAAAACAATATTTGGAGGGAAATTAGGGAAAGTTTGGAGGGAAAAAGGGACATTTGTATGGGAAAAGTGGCATTTCGTAGGAAAGATGCACCATATCGAGGGGGAAAAGAGACATTTCGGAGGAAAAACGGGAAAAAATTTCGGCGGAATGAAAGAGCAGAATGTTTCTGTGGCGTGTGTCCCTTGTCACGAACCTGCGTACATTCATACTTTTCGTGTCTTCAAACACATTTGTTGAATGCAAACGGAGTGTTAGAGTAGCGTCACGGGTACTGAGGTAACGCCTTTGGAGATTAGATCGGTAGTAAATATTTAAAAAAAAAACTAAGTTCTAGTACCGCATTTTATTCTCTACCAATTTTGTATTCGTCCACCGTGTATCAAATTAGCATTTTTACTGTACCTCTGATATTATTCATGCGCCATTCAAGTGTAACTATGAAATCTGTGAAATTGATGAGAATGTAAATATGTTAACACTAGTGGAGATTTTTAAACAATGGACCTAAAAGATGCAGAAAGTATTTTTAATAAATCCAATGGCAAAAAGCCTTTCAATTATTCGTTGAATACAACGTTGAGATATGGGACTACTTTTCGTATTTCACTGCCAACTTAACTGAAAACATTGCAAGTCAGCGTGACCGTTAAAGCACACGCAATTAGCGGCCAGTGCTTTTTTTCATAGGTTAATTTCCAAGGTGCTCGGTTTACCGTTAACCACCACACAAGACCTTCCGGCTATTTTTTAGTACACAATAACAGATGTGAATTTTTAACTGCACCACAACGTGGCCACGTAGTAGAAATAAATTTCAGTCCCTCGAGTAAAGCATTAAAGAAGTATACTTCAAACATAAAAGTTGCATTACTAATACTGCTACAGGCAACATTTCAGTTAGTATCACAAGTTAATACTGGGATTTGTGTTTTCTTTTAAATGCTAGTATTTCAGTTTCTAAACATTTCGAGATAGTATTTAAAATGCAAAATAAATACTTTTTTTTTTTTACATTTTATGCTTAAAAGGTTTTTACGCTAGAAACTATTTTTTCCTAATACTAAAAATTTCACATGATAATTTTACTTCGCATATTAATTAAATAAAAAAGTGAAGTGAATTCACACATCCTATTTGATTTATCACAACAACATATAGTTGGCATGTCATAAATGGCTAATGAAATTTCCGCTATGTCTCCAGAAGTAAGCAACTGTTAGCATCTCATAAGTGGCCCATTAACATGCAACTAATACATCCGCGGTAATAATTAACAGTTGGCACGCCATAAATGGCCTACAAGCTTGCTGCTAATATATGTCTCCTCAGTAAGCAACAGTTGATGGCATGCGATAATGGTACATTAGCTTGCTGCTTATAATATTTCCCCAGAAATAGATGCCGTAAATGGCCCATAAACTTGTTGCAAAACTTTTCTCAGCAGTAAGTAACAGTTAGCATTTTGTATATGCTCTGCTTGAATTGTTTATGGTTCTGTTGAATTGTTAAACTCTAACAATCATTTTGATGATATTGGCCCACGTTACGAATATAAATAGGTAAAGTCATTTTTATTGATATAGCCAGATTGCCAAACTTACAATAAATGTTGACAATCATAAAAGGGAAAGTTAGCCATCTGTTAACAGATTCTTGTTTGCTACTTGGGATTCTACTGTGTTAGTACATCTGACTGTGGAATAAAGTTTGTTCATAAACGATCTTGTTACTTTATTTTTTTAATCACCCTCGTATTAAATATAGTAGAAGGCCCTTCTACCATTATTGCTTGTATATCAGGAGCTGGTTATTTAAATCAACAGTTATTTTCGAAATAGTACCATTTTTTATATTGTGCATGTGTATTTACTATAACTTTGATCAATAACACGAAATAATCTTCTTGAGAAAAAAGAATAATAATGTGTTTCACCATCATGATATTAAACAGGTTAATAACATAATTCATTATTACGATACTGTAAGCGGAGGTCAATTTGTGAAAGAATAGGATGACTTTGTGACATAAAATAGTGTTTAAATACACCACAATTTAAGTTGGAAGTTTTAGATATTGAGTGGTGACAATTTAACCACTGAACATTTGAAGCAACCTATATGAAATTTAAAAAAATTTGAATAATAGTGAAAAACATTAGGGTCACAATGCCACCCACCCTGTCACAAAGTGACCTCCGCTTACAGCACGAGGTATTCCTTGAAATTTGAGAAGCGTCATATACGAAACACACCTTATAAAAAAAATTACATCATCAACCTTAAATTCTAGTTTTCTTTCGAAAAATTTATTTGTTACTATTTTCATCTGTATATTCCTTGAATCACAATGATCGAATTTGGATTCATGCTTATCTTGATTAAAACTTTATTTTCTATTTGTTTTATACTAATACTAGCGGACCTGGCAGACGTTGTCCTGCCTGAACGTTGGCTTGCCTGCTATTAGCGGTCATGTTTTTATTAACGTAAAAAATTAATGCAACAATCTTATTTTTATTAATGTAAAAAAATTAAAGTATATTGAAATTATACTAAATAATACTAAAATAAATAAAGTTTGTTTTGTTTTTATTTTAATGCGAGTTGATGAACAATGTTTTTCGTCAATCCCTGAGGTGTATACATGAACAAACTTGATGGTTTGCCAACGCGAGAACACGCGACATATAATTTGCCATGTGAGAAGCACGGATTTTCTAGATCCAACCCACAAATTGACATTGTTTGGCCTTATGACTTATTAAAAGTCATTGGGAATGCCAAGCAAATGGGAAATTGCAGGCGTCTGAATGGAATGGGCGAGTCTGAAGGGATCATTGGGATCCGTGGCAGGAGAACATCTTCATCTTGAAACTTGCCGTTCAAAATGGTAGCTTCTAGAACATTTACCATTATTTTTTTATGACCAATCGCGTGCCATTCCATAGCTTTGGTGCATTTAAATTCCGAAGCCAAATGATTGGTGAACCAATTTTTAATCGCAAGTTATGTGGTGGCATTTCCGGTAAATTCAGCGAATTCAAGAATTCAACAGGATAGTTGACTACTTCGTCAGGATTGACAAAAGTGTCGATAGATTTGAACGACATCTCATTGCCAGGCAACGGCTGTTGTATTTTGAAATTAATAGCGCCAATATAGATTTTTTTTGCTGCCAAAATAGTTCGTTCACGTAGCCACGCATGATTAATGTAATTAGCGCGCAAATCTGGGAATATGCTTTCAATCAAAGCATCTTTCGTGGCTACCATGTTGCAAAAATTGTCTGGCAATTTGATGCATTGTGTATTTTCCATGCAATAGAATTTTCCCATTGCCAATGTTGAGCAATTGTTCGGAGAATGACAGTGCCAATGGATCGTTTTGTAGTTGAACACGCGTATTTATGGTAAGGCGTAATGTATTGACATTTCTCCATAGGTATGATTGTTTCAAACATTCGTTAATTTCGTCCGCATGTGTAGCGCGTGGAATGATCGGCAATGTCTGTCTTAAATCACCGGCCAGCAGCAGTAGAGCACCACCAAAAGGTCTGGTATTATCGTTGAGATATTTCATCGTTCTATCGAGAGCTTCAAGTGAATGCTTTTGGGCCATAGTGCATTCATCCTAGATAATAATTTTGCATTTTTGCAAAACTTTAGACATGCCGGAATGCTTCTTTATGTTGCACATTGCGTCTGGATTTGTTTGAACGTTCAATGGCAACTTGAGTGCTGAATGTGCAGTCCGTCCACCATCAAGCAAAGTCGCTGCAATGCCTGATGAAGCAATTGCCAACGCAATATGATTTTGTGATCGGATGCGCGCAAGTATCAGTGAGAAGAGGAATGTTTTGCCAGTGCCGCCTGGTGCGTCCAAAAAAAGAATCCACCTTGTGCTGTAATTTACAAATTAATTCGATCGTATATGTTCTTCAGCTCGGTAGTGAGCAGTTGCTCATTATTTGCAACAGAAGTAGTCAAAGAGGCCGCATTGAACTGTTGTTCGCGCTGAACATCGCTGTTAATGATGTCTGTTTCTGGGCGGTTAGGCGATGGCATACCTAAATGAATGAGTGGCATATTCGAAATGAGAATGCAAATATCCTTAGTCTTTATTAACGCCTCGTTATATATTTCTGGCGGAAAATCGATATTGCGATCTTGATCAGCGGTCCGAATGCGATGCAGAGTGTCTTCGCTCATGGAATCTTTATATTTGTCCCAGAGAGCAGAAGCTTGCGACGGAAAACATGTCGTCGACAATATTGCGAATAATTGGCGAATTTGATGAGGAGAGGAATTCAGTACTGCATCTGTAAGTGTGAGATCCCAATGGTTGTCATCTTCCAGCAAATGCAATTCGTGACACGTATCGTGGTACACGTCGTACAAAATACCATAGACTGTTCGCAAGTATTGGAAGGACGTCGGTCCAGGAACGGTAACCAACAACAAACGCAAGAAGAAGCATTCGCGTTGCTTTGGATGGACTGTGTATAATTGGCCTAATGTATTTCTCATAAATATGCCATCGTATCCTTGGACTGGAACGCCTCGCTTTCGTGGGTCCCACTTTTTTGACTGTTTGTTCCACGTGAAAAATCGTGGCACATCGGTTGCATAGTTATAAAAACTCAGTTAGTGTGGTTTTTGGGGCAGTTAATGCTCGTCGTATAGCAGTCTCTTCAGTGAAATAAACACGATGTCCATTTTCAAGGTGCACGGACAAATGTAGAACAGCAGGGCCTCTGTTGTGTATTGGAAAACTCAAAATGCACCAAACTGCTTCATTGCTGCTAATGAATCGGCCCATTTGATAATGTGTTATTTCGTCGTTATCATTTACATTTTTAAAAGCCAATACAGCCATACCGCTGCCCTTATGAAAATATTTGCAAATGTATTTGATGGACTTCACCGAACTGCAGAACTTAACTTGTATGTGTACTTTGTAGGTTTTGGACAGCAATGGCGAATACAGAACCACCCAGCGATTGTCAATGTCAACCGAATTTCCACCGTTTGACATGCACCATTGTCTGTGTCTCTACGACGATAAAATGGATAACCATCGATATTAGTGATAGTATTGTTTATACACATTTTTGGGAAACGTTTCGTACATTTTCCATTGTCTAGGCACGGCGCCGTCATGTTGAGATCACCGCATGGACCATGGGTCATATTAGCGGTAACAATGTCAAACAACTCTTGATCGATATTCCGATCCGGAATTTCTGCTGAAATAATTTTATCAATTTCTTCTGGCCGTACTTTCTCGACCAACCAAATCAAAATATGTGCATGTGGCAAACCTCGTTTTTGCCATTCAACAGAATACAGCCAGCAACGTGTTTCGCCGAATACATAGTGATGTGTAATCAAGTTCATCAACGATTTTAATTTTTGTTTAAAGACACGTGAAGTGATATCATGGCTATGCATTGCTGTTTGACCTGGCAATAACGAAATTTTAATTTCATGCCAGTTTAGATTGCACGTAAATTTAATGAACAAATCTGGTCGGCCGTACGCGCGCACGAAAGTCATGGAGTCTTGAATGTATTCTTGCATATGACGCGGACTACCAATATATGATGATGGAAGAATATATGTGGTACCGATGTCGTTGATATTAGTTGTTTCATATACGTTACTGACAATAGCATCACGCAAATGAATGTACTCCTCAGAACACAGCTTCGCTTGATGATACTTGATGTACCATAATCGCTCGCTTTCAATTTTCGCATACATATCAACGATGTATTGATGAAACAGCTGGTGACATCGGAGAATGTTGTTGTCTTCATTTGCACGAATCATCAACCGATATGCGTAATAGTTCATCGCGCTCACTTGCTTGTTGGTTTCTGCATCTGCAAAGTAAAAATAAAAATAAGAAAAAAATAAATTCATCGTACAGAAAAATAAAAAATAAAATAATGTGTAGATTGTACCTGTCGCTGGATTTCTTTGTTTGATGTTGAAATGATATCCATCTTCTCCTTCCCAAAATATCAATGGATATTGCAAAGCGTCGTAAGAACGATGACTGTCTTGAATTGTCTGCACCGTGTTATCTCTGCGTTGGATCCGTATATCTTGACGTTCGTATGCGTCGCCAACCATAACAACTGCAACTTCATTAACGGTTGGTGCATTGTATCGGCCTGCGTGCTCTCCAGATGGTACTTTGTCTGCTTTGATGACGATCATGTAGCTGTCGTTTTGCAGTTTGTTTGAAACAGTATTGAACAACTGGACCAACTGGTTGTGATTTCGCAAAAACGGTTCCAAAGTCGCCACAATTTCTCGCTCCTCCATCTGCTCGATGTGGTTGTATTGGCAGCGTGTGTTTATTTGTTGCTCCTCATCGCCCATGAAGTAGATTTGCAAGAATTTTGGATCGGCATCAGGCATTGACATTAAAGAACCAATTTGATGATACACTTGGCCCTTAATCTTAAACGTTGATTCAAAATTGCTACCATCCTAATTCTGGAAGATTTTTGTTGCTCCAAATGATGTCATTTGGAAGCAAGAANGATCCGTATATCTCGACGTTCGTATGCGTCGCCAACTGTAACAACTGCAACTTCATTAACGGTTGGTGCATTGTATTGTCCTGCGTGCTCTCCAGATGGCACTTTGTCTGCTTTGATGACGATCATGTGGCTGTCGTTTTGCAGATTGTTTGAAACAGTACTGAACAACTGGACCAACTGGTTGCGATTTCGCAAAAACGGTTCCAAAGTCGCCACAATTTCTCGCTCCTCCATCTGCTCGATGTGGTTGTATTGGCAGCGTGTGTTTATTTGTTGCTCCTCATCGCCCATGAAGTAGATTTGCAAGAATTTTGGATCGGCATCAGGCATTGACATTAAAGAACCAATTTGATTATACACTTGGCCCTTAATCTTAAATGTTGATTCAAAATTGCTACCATCCTAATTCTGGAAGATTTTTGTTGCTCCAAATGATGTCATTTGGAAGCAAGAATTTAAATTACGAATTTTACGCAAAAACAATTTTGATTGAGGTGTGGCTCTAGCCAATAGTGTTTTCAATGGTTCTGGCGGCGAATTCAATGGTGGCAGTACAATTTTTCCAGACGCGCAGCAGAAACCGGCCGATTCACCTTTGTATTTGAATGCATGGCAGTGTTGGCATTCTTTGTCCAATGTGACGAATAGTCGATGTCCGACTCATATCCGAACACAAGGCGGAGAAGTGATGCACGTGTCAATGCGCGATGTACTTGCAGGCGCTGTCGTTCATGTGCTCTGTGTGCGTTGGTAGCTCGTTGACGCGCCTGTCTTTGTCTCAATGCATTCGCTCGAAGGCGTTCGTTGCGTTGCTCTTGACTTTCATTTGCACGTGTGTTTGCAACCTGGTCTCTTAAATTTGCANGTGCGCCAGTGACCTGCTGCATCAGCATCAGCATCACTCCACCGACGCTACCAAGCTTGCATTACTGTCGGTGGTAGCAATTTTGAGCAATTATTATAAACATTGCTGTAAAAAGGCATTTAGCGGCGACGTAAATAAACACTGTGTTGCATTTCATGTGTTATTTTTGTGTTTGTGCCTCAACGCGTCACTCCCGCCCATAAATTCCTATACAATAATTGTTTATTTTAGTGAGCTCTGCCACCCCTCAATGTTTGTCCCGTGAATTTAGAATCATCCTGTATATATATAAAGATAACCAATCACATAATTTTCAATCTTTTATTTTTATAATACTAATATTGTCAATGTGTAGGAATTTTATAATATTTATATAATCTTCTTTTAAAGCATTTTCAATTTTTGATTCACATTAAAAAANTCAATGTGTAGGAATTTTATAATATTTATATAATCTTCTTTTAAAGCATTTTCAATTTTTGATTCACATTAAAAAATAAGCCTATAATCTGCGTAATATTTGGTAACTTGGTCTCCTGATCGGATCTGAGTAACATATGGACAAGNTAAAAAATAAGCCTATAATCTGCGTAATATTTGGTAACTTGGTCTCCTGATCGGATCTGAGTAACATATGGACAAGAATTATTAGAATTATTTCATAATGAAAGTATGTTGATAGGCACTTTTCCAATAAAGTTGGTTATTACTTTTAATAAAACCAAATAAAATCACATATAAAATATTTCCGAATCATTTATNCTTTTCCAATAAAGTTGGTTATTACTTTTAATAAAACCAAATAAAATCACATATAAAATATTTCCGAATCATTTATAAACTAAACATGCTTTGGGCATTCAAATAAAATACATTTCCATTATTTGTTTATTACATGGTCTCATGTTCACTTTACCAATTTTCATAGAGAAAAAACGTATCATGTAGAAAAAACTAGACTCTTAACTCTGCTAAGTAATTCCAGTAAAAGGATACTTTTTAAAATATTACATTTCTTGTCATTGTACCTTTAAAATGCCTTAAATTGAAACNTAATTCCAGTAAAAGGATACTTTTTAAAATATTACATTTCTTGTCATTGTACCTTTAAAATGCCTTAAATTGAAACAAAAATAAATATGATCAAATAAATAACCAATATTATCATAAATTAAATGAAAGCCAATCACAATTGTTCTGAGAAGAAATCAGTAGCAAATATCAAATATATTGGCAGGGCAACACAATATTAAACATGTTCACAGAGTATACAGGATTGGTTACAGACATTAACACGTGTTTTATAGCTATTGCTTGTGGACAACTCACACCATATTCTGTGTCGCTGGCATCAAAGCTAACAGCCATTTCGAAACAGCTTATCGAATCACCAGTCAGCTTAATCACTTTGGCAACAAATTTCAAGTGGAAGCATTCTCTCTGAACGAAAAAAGCAAACCTTATCAACAAACTAGTCTAATGCATCGGCAATAGATAACAAATTCAATAACACCTATTGAACTTTCTAACAGAAACAAAAAAAACTTATGCCACGTGAAATTTCTGCTATGCATTAGGCTGCCGATGGAGTATAAAAGGTCGGCGGAATACGAATGCAGGCAACAGTCAAAGGTAGTCATTTGACCAGACAAAATGAGTCACTTCGATTTACTTGCAGCCTTCATCCTCTTGGTGCCAGCTCTGGCCACGAACTTCGAAAAATGTAAGTTCTTGAAAAAACCTTCTTCTTTTTTAAACATAGTTTCTGTTTATCCTTGACAGTGTCATAACTTGATTACTGAGACAGTTAAAATGGACTGTATATTTCCAACTGCTATTTTGGATGTTTTTTCACCGACGAGGATATTAAACATTTCTAAAAGGTTTTAATTGCTTCTAATTGTTCTATGTTATAATAGTTTTTTCTGTTTTTTTTTTTTTTGTGTTTGCTTGGTACTTTACTGTTTATTTTTCCTAGTTCTTTCTTGTTATTTTTCTTTGTGGTTCCANTCCTGTTTTTTTTTGTGTTTGCTTGGTACTTTACTGTTTATTTTTCCTAGTTCTTTCTTGTTATTTTTCTTTGTGGTTCCAATTTTCGTTAATTTTTGTACTCATGCGTGCCAATAGATGCAACTCATTTAAAGTGTAGCAGTAATCGTAGTTTCTTTGACGGTTTGCAAGAAAAATTCAAAACTTGAATCGTATTTCTCAACTTTAGAATCCAAAAAGAATTTAATTGATATTTATTATTTCTTGATGAAAGTGCTCTGTAAGAAAAGACAAAATAAACTTACTTGTATTTTATCCATACTCAAAACCATTTCGTTGATATCAAGATGAATTGTTTCGTAAAAATTTTGGTTATTTGACAGGCACAACATAAATAATTTAGTAACAACTACTACATTTCTATTTGTTTTGTGTACGTGGATCAACGTCGCGTGNTTCGTTGATATCAAGATGAATTGTTTCGTAAAAATTTTGGTTATTTGACAGGCACAACATAAATAATTTAGTAACAACTACTACATTTCTATTTGTTTTGTGTACGTGGATCAACGTCGCGTGGGCAACAGAGTCATTCGGAGACCGAGCCATATCCTCGTACAACCACCAGTGGAGAGGAAACGACCATTGTTAGTATATGAATTCATCNTTATTTCTTGATGAAAGTGCTCTGTAAGAAAAGACAAAATAAACTTACTTGTATTTTATCCATACTCAAAACCATTCCGTTGATATCAAGATGAATTGTTTCGTAAAAATTTTGGTTATTTGACAGGCACAACATAAATAATTTAGTAACAACTACTACATTTCTATTTGTTTTGTGTACGTGGATCAACGTCGCGTGGGCAACAGAGTAATTCGGAGACCGAGCCATATCCTCGTACAACCACCAGTGGAGAGGAAACGACCATTGTTAGTATATGAATTCATCNAATTCGGAGACCGAGCCATATCCTCGTACAACCACCAGTGGAGAGGAAACGACCATTGTTAGTATATGAATTCATCCCAGCATTCGTCTGGAGTATTTTCGGAGGACATTTAGAAACAAAAATCAGAATACCTTGGTTCGATTCCCGAGACATACAGTATGTTAATAATATGCTAATATAGTATGCTACATGTCATCTGCAATCTTGTGCAGCGAGTTGTTCGCCAGAGCTCCTCCTGTGCCCACCACAGTGGTATTACAGGAGAATCATTCCGAGCTCAAATAAGAGTGCACCCCCAGATGGGACTCAGACTATTACTTTGTCACTTCAGGCTGTACTTATTCACACCAGTCAGAGGCGCGGGTGCACACTTTCCAGGCCTTAGTTCCAGAACATGTCATTTGCGAGCTTGAACTGAGCTCATAATTGGAAGCAGTTGAATGCTCCCAATAGAAAGAGATCACGCCCTTTCCAATCGCTCACCCACCTACAAGAGGTCCCAAGGGTGGTTCCACCTCACCTGTCAACAGCAGAGTACGGAGTTGAATCCATACGTGCCATCTTGATAGGGCTGAGGACTAGCCACCTCTACGAAACCGCTTCGTACACGAGTCCTCTTACTAGGTGGACCAGACCGTCGACCTTTCGTTAGCGAGCATCAACCCTTTGAAACCAGCACCTGAGGTGAGCTAGCACGCTTACGTTCCACGCTTACGTTGCTACTGACTCTACCGACACTCAGGCCCAGCCCTCCAGGCAAACACCCACCTCCAGATCTCTTTTCAAGTAGAAGGTTCAACCACCACCATCCAGAGTCCGACCCACGATCAGCACGGCCGAAGCCGGGGCTTTCACACTGATCCCCTCGGTACCCACAATTTTCAGATATGCACACTGAGTTTTCCTCCAGAGCAGCCCTGCTCCTTCAGGACGCCAGTCAGTCCCTTCATAGGAGCTCCGCCACCCTGGAGTCCACCCCAACTTGCCAGGTCGAGGCTCCAGCTGGGGAGTGCAATTCGGTTCGCGGGTCTTCACCGCAAGGCGCGGAATATTAGGCTATATATTCGCTTCACTGCTCAATTAAGGAGTTTAGTTGGCAGCCTTCACAGCAGCAGGGGCAAACCCAATCATCAATGAGTGGGCCCCACCGTAGANACAACAGCCCGGTTTTCAGGGCACCCAGACCCCTCACCTTACACCCATTACAGGTTGGTCACCAGACCACAGCCCAGCTCCAACCCCGCCCCCGAAGGGCCTATAGTATGTTACCACTGTCACCTTTATTTCAGTAACCATTACTATTAGCCCCTTGATTTCGGAGCACTGCGTAATTAATGATTATATTTCACAACACCGCGATTGTCTCTAAGTGAATTTGTTTTAATGCAAAAGTGTCATTTACATGTAGAATAAGTAAAGTTTAATATATTTCACGTATCTTTCGCTATGATAATGGTAGCATTGCCTTTTGGATGTGGCCACATCGGCATTATCATTTTCTAGTCTTCTTATGTTCTCAAAATGGCTGAACCCGAACCTGCATTACAGCAGGCTTGTTATTGGAGAATTAATAAACGAGTACAAAGTTTCTTGAGAAGAAATCCAAACTGGTCGCAAATGTGAGGATATTTCTGATTTTATATGCAAATATGCATGTGGTCATATATATATGTTAGCGAAATGTAAACCATAGATCCCCTTATTACAGTCACTGAAGTTGTGTTAAACTCTAATCTGATACGACACAACAGTACACTTTCCAACAACTTACTTTTCACAATATAATTCCATAAAATGTGCATAACTCGTAATAATGTAACTCACTATAGAGTACGCATGTTGCAGGTGACAGCGGCACACCTGCGCCCAACAGTCTGGAGGTGGAGGGCTGCAACTCCGAGCCCTGCGTACTCAAGCCCAGCGAAGAGATCGTCGTGAACGTCTACTTTACCCCCGGTAAGCACCTCTGGCAGCCTCACCATACATCAGGCACTTAGTTCATTTTTGAATCGGAGTATGGATGAAATGTAAGCGTAAAACTGGTGGAAGAAACTAGAGTACTCCGAGAAAACCCTCGCACATAGGCCTACTTGCCAAGAGGGATCCTGCATTGACTTGCCTTGACCTGGGTTCCTAGGCTGTTGACAGCTAGTGATTAACTTATGCGCCTGCTGATTTTTACCCACCTCGAGGCACATAGCTTATCAGAAATATAACATACTTCCACTCTGACAGCGCAACAACACCATCGTTGCAATACCAATATCCTTGATCTCCTGTATCTCTCCAGAAGTTATAATATGGACTTGGGCACTGCCTTGGTAAAGGCTGTCTACCACTCAGCAAGTTTTTCTGTTTTATTCTGTACATGAGATGGAACATTAGAATACCTGCGATGAAATGACAGTCGCCCTATAAAGTTACGAGGTAAGTGTAGTTGTGTATTGCTTGTGTTGTAGACCACGAGGTGACGAAGCTGACCCCTGAAGTGTTTGTGGAGTCTCAAGGTAACACGACCGGCTTCCAACTGCCAGACAAGGACGGCTGCAAGTTCCTTCTGGGCTCCTGCTGCCCCGTAAAGGCTAACCAGACCGTCAGATACCACCTGCACATCGACACGCCGTCAGTGCTCGTAGAGGTAACTAACCACAGGCTCAAAAGCTATGCCTGCCTGCTTGTAGGACCGGACCTTGCAGCCTGCACTATCCTGCTACTGCTATCATGCAACACGAGTGTTTCGACTACTCGCTGTGCATTAAATAACCAGTAAAGTAGCGGAGTGGAGAAATTTAAGCAGCTCTTAACATCGGGGTCTTGAGAACTGATGAAGATGAGGTGAGTACAGAGCAGTGCCGGAATGCGAGGGCAGAGGGAATGGGGGATCCCCGAGGAAACCTGCCTATAAGTGGCATCGTCCGGCACCATTCCCACATGCGATAATCTGAGAGCGTCTCCTCCGGGAGTCGAACATGGTTAGTCTTCATGGGAAGCGAGTGCTCTAGCCACTACACCACCATGACCTCAAATAACAGGAAAGTGAAATAATTAAAAACACAAAGCAGTATGTACAAGCTGCAATAGAAAATAGCACTCTACAAATATGTGCCACTGAAATTAAACTATCGAACCTTCTGATATTTTCCAGTATGATTATTCCCGTTATTACTTCTAATCAAAATTAAGCACGGCATGAACATTTTTTGTGATGTTATTGTTAGTTGCATTTGCAAGCTAAACTTAAAACATGCATATAAACCGAGTGTCATGCATTAGAACTTATAATAATAATGCCGTTATAATGTAAAGTNTTAGAACTTATAATAATAATGTCGTTATAATGTAAAGTACAATTAAAATTATAATATTATTATAATTCATTAATTTTGTAATTATAAACTATATATTACGTGGGTTTTTTTTTGTTTCAGGATGTGACTCTGACTTTTACAATGCACGATCAGGACTCCAAGAATGTGACCTGCTTCAAATTGAAGACTACTTTATAAGCTTGGGATTCTTCAAAACATTTATCCATGATTCCTTTCAATGTGTGAAATACTGTTTTCTGTATGAATGCATTAATGTAAATAAACCATTTTTTGCATTTTACAAATCAAAGTGTTTTCTGTTAATATCGTTTATTTCACTTCTACGAACCTAATTTAAACATAATTAAGTACTTATGGGTAACAATTGAGGATATATATATATATATATATCTTATCTTAAACGATCAACATTTTTTATTGTGTACTGAAGAAACTACATTTTACAGTAGAGTTTTATTTTAACCTCTTACTTTGTTGATAGCCATAATTACTGCTCTGTAATACCCTAGCAATCGCTATACTCATATATGTGCAGTTTGAAGTTAAACAGTATTTTGCCATTTCTCTCCAGTCCTTCACTAACAACTGATATCACATTTCTTCACTAATATAGACCAACAGAGATCCAGGTACCCCCAAACATCACACACATACATACAAGTTATGTGTATACACTCAGTGAAGGGAAAATGGGCCTACTGGGCCAGGAGCCAAAACCAGCTCCCTGGCTCCGCCATCTTGTATTAGGTCACTGCCACCATCTTAGGTAATATTTAACGTCGTCATTTTGTTTCCAGCCGCCATTTTGTTTTTAACTACTATCTTGTTTTTAACCTACATTTTTTGTGGCCTATATCTTGTATACTACTAGTATCTTGTTTCTGGCTGACATATGTAGTTTTCTAAATACTTATGCTCCATTGCTCCATGATCACTATCTTGCATTTCATTATCACTTTCTGTAGGCAGCCGTCTTAAATTTCATTTGTTTTCCAATTTAACAAAATAACAAATTAACAAATCTTGTTTATGTCTTTCATTTGTTTTTCGTTTAATTAGGCTACCATCTTATTTATATCTCATTTGTATTTTAGTGTAATGTATGTCAACATTTTGGATTTCATTTGTTTTCGTATTAAACCACCATTGCAAGCTCTTGTCTCTCACTGTAGAACACCATATTTGTTTTTTTTTTNTTCATTTGTTTTCGTATTAAACCACCATTGCAAGCTCTTGTCTCTCACTGTAGAACACCATATTTGTTTTTTTTTTTCTCGCCATGTTAGATGTATAATATTTTCTTTCATATAAGACTTATAATAATTATAATTAATGTCACTCATAGTATACTTCGAATATTCAGCTATGGCACTAAGCTGACTTTGTCCTTATCCTTCTGAAAGCAAATTACAGTTGCGAAAATCCTCTTTTCTTAAATGGTCGGAACACACAGTTCTCCTGTNCCTTATCCTTCTGAAAGCAAATTACAGTTGCGAAAATCCTCTTTTCTTAAATGGTCGGAACACACAGTTCTCCTGTATAAACTGCTAGGATATTTTTTCTTTATGGTTACATCCAGGTCTGTTCTCTTACATTTCTGCACCCATTGCTTGCTCCTAAGAAATGACAAAAGAGTATTTAAATAAATTATGTGTGAATGGAATTTTCATTAAAAACACACTGACAATAATAAGACAAATGGAAAATGTTATATACTACACCTCGTGTACTTACTGACTTGCATCCTTTGGGAATCTAAAAAAGGACTTTCTGCCGTTCCAACGTTGTAATTATTGCAGCCAAAACTGCACAAATATTTCCTGCCATAATAAATAACCACCCAAGCCAAAAAAATTAGAATTAAAACACGTCCAAAATACTTAAACTGTCAATTCAGTAAATAGCTTATCACCGTAGAAACAGTTCACACCGCTAAGAGCGCTGGCATCGGTGTCACATTTTTTCTGCGATTTTCCCATATTGTCCTTCTACCATATTTGACCCAACTACCGAAAGCGCCCGTGCTTCCAGCCCGGCCAGACGAAAGACTGACGTGCCTCACTACTATTTGCTACGCCTTGGTGACGTCAAAAGTGTTGTCGTGAGTTGCAGGTCAAAGAGAGAAATTCTCACAACAGAAAATAAAAATACTTTCGCAGTGTAGTTTTGAGAGCGCGCGGTTTCAAAATTAATTTTTCATATTGGTTAAAATTAAATGTGCCAAATTAAATGCGGAATACCCCGGTGCCAAATATATTAAATTTTAAGAAGACGCGAGGGGGGAGGAAAGGGTTGCTAAATAAATAGGCATGCATTCTTGGAGCTGGTGTGCTTGGTTCTCAGGCACTGGAGGTGTTCACAACAGAGATAAGTATTTTAATATTTGGGGTCTTTTAAAAATAGTTGTAAATGTAGAAGAAAGACAAAAAAAAATTAAGTGTTAGGCTTTAGCCAAAATGTTTTTAAATGTTTTTAAATTGAAGTTTTGTAAATAGGAAAGATAACTGAAAGTATGTAAAGTTTGGGGATGATACTTTGATAATATACCAAAGTAATGTAATGCTGTCAGATCGTAGAAATCATTATAAATAATTTTGTATCAATTTTCTTAGATTTTTAGCTAAATATTTTATCTACATATTTAATAGTNTTGATAATATACCAAAGTAATGTAATGCTGTCAGATCGTAGAAATCATTATAAATAATTTTGTATCAATTTTCTTAGCTTTTTAGCTAAATATTTTATCTACATATTTAATAGTTTTTTTTTTTGTAAAAGATTATGAAATACTGTATTAAACATTTGTTATAATGGTAGTCGTATAAAAAGATTCAAGAAAAGGATTTCAAGTATTGTAATTTATATTTTTTGTTAATTTCCCATAAAATGTTTCTAGTCGCAACCACGCAAATAATAAAATTTGAAAGGTTTTAGAAGACATGTTAGGACACCTTTGTGAGACGACATGATGCAGACCATCATAAAATGATCACCTTTCTACCTTATGCTGATGGGGTTTCTTCGGGGGTTTTTTCCCAAGTGTCTAGCCCACAGGGCGTGTCAAAGCTGCGCACCCTGCTGTGCGTGTTGCATAAGCTGGAACTATCAGGGGCAATTAGTGAAACTTTTAGACTTTTAGGTTATATGGGTTTTGTAAACTTGAGTACAAGAGTGTGTGTCTTCCCGATCGTCTATGCCAGCTGAAAGATTTATTATTTGCAAACAATGTCGACAGGCTGGTTGCAGCATCTGTAAAGGGAACTTTCTTGCAAATGTTGGAAGTTGCGGGGGAGGAGGTTAAAGATGATGAGTCAATTGAGCAGCTACTTGTAATGGCCCGTGAAATTGTGAAGAAAGGAGCCGAGGTGGACCTTGAAACGAAGGGTGAGGGCAACTTTTTTTTCTAAACAAAATCATAAATTACCTCCTGAATTAGTGGCTCATGTGCCAGAATTAAAAGAAACAAATTTAAATGTTGTTTTAAATTTATTTGTAAATTTAAATCGTGTCCTTAGCCTTTGAGCTTTGTTTTAGACAAACCATTTATGCTGTGGGTATTTCTACGGTGCCCAATTTATTTCATTTATTTTTAGTGCGACTGTAATGGAAAATTGGGGCATAAAACGCTTAACTAGTGCATGTTTGAATCTTGTCTCGTCTGAACATGCTGTGTTAAGCATGAGGATAAAATTAATGGAAAGACATCAGCAAATTTGGCAGACAATACAGGACAATGTAGTGGTTTGTGAGCGAAGTATTGGGATTGGCGGAAGTGTTAGGTCTCCCATGTAGCGAAGAGTATTTCACGAAAATTTTGTGTCATAACCTGCTGCCTAGTAATAGAATTTTTTTTTTCTCATGTTTTCAGAACAGCCTAAGACTTTAGCGCAGCTGCTTGAGCTTGTGACTCGTGTGGAAAATACTGTTCAAGACTGTGCTGAAAGTACAAATGAGAATAAGGGGATGGGCAGTAATGTACGAGGAAGTTTTCAATCAGGTTATGTTAAACCCATGGGGAAATCGAAAGCCACAGCAATGCAGATGGAGGCTATAGTTTTGCATAATCCTATTTCTTGTTCCACTTTGGAAAATTTGAAAAGTGTTCAATACACTCAGGCTGTGGCTTTAGCCAGGAGTCGGATAAGGGCGCAGGAAGAGTTTACAGAAATAACTTTCAGTCAAAACAATCAGGGTCGTTACAATGTAAAGAAGGGATAGTTAACTCAAAGACCCTACAGGACATTCAGTGTTTCTTTTGTGGCAACATGGGACATGTTCGTGCACAATGTCCAATGCGTTTGAAACCTGCTGTGATAAATGTTGTAGAAAATGTTTCGTTTGAAAAATGTTATGTGATGTTGTATGTGCCAATAATAATAAGAAACCAATTTTAGCATTACTAGATTCTGGTGCCTCTTTTTCATTAATAAGTCAAGAATGTTGTAATATAGTATTTTGGGCATTGCCAAAATATTGGTGAATTTGGAAAGGGAAGATAAGGTGAGTTTTTCTTTAGCTGTTTGTTCTGCAAGGTTTAAAATAAAAATATAAAATTTTTCTTAGACGTTTAGTTTTCGTGTTCTTCCAGGTTTGAGTCATGAGTTAATACTTGGGATTGATTTCCTGGGGAAAACTCGTGCATCATTGCAGCTTACTGACAGGCTTTTGGGTTTTGAATTTTGTAAGAGTCAGTCTGTGTCTTTTGTTACAGCCAGTATGAGATAATGGTTAATGAAATTAGAAAAGTTAACAAATGGACAGGAACTTGAGATTCAAAAATTGACCGAAAAACAGTAATGGGCATTATGTACGTTAACGTCACCATTAATCTTGGATGTGGCTCATCAGTGCACGAAATGCTGCTTGCTCAGATAACAGTTTCAGAAATCAATGTGCTTAGGAACGTCATTATTACCAAGTTCTTGGTGCTGCTGTACATGGCACGGATGTAAACGATTATCAGCAAGGATTCTCCACAGTGTAATTTAAGACAATCCTAAGTCCGTGTAGAATCATGAGGATTAACTACCATGGCAGCAAGTGCATCAACAGCCCTCTCGTCTCTCACAGGTCGTCTGATGCGACGACGTTTGTTGTGTGTCGGTTGCACTAGCCCGGTTGTGCGCACGAGACATGCAAGACGCTGGAAGACATCGTACGAGTGATGGACGCGCTGTGGGTATCTCTCTGCGTACAAACGGGCAACAGCTCTGCAGTTCCGATGACATTCTTCTAGTATCTTCAGCATGTCAAATGCTTCTTCGTTTATAAACGGCATTCCATTCAGAAAGCAACACCACAGATGGTAAATGTCTGACATTGAAACCACACACACGATTAATGGTTGCAATGAAAACCGAATGACTGTCTGAATGAACGAACATTCGATTGTCAGTTAACTTGCATGCAAAACCTGCAGTTCCTATTAGTGGTAGATGGCGTATCTGCTTGCTGCATAGTGCTGCATTTTTTTCCGTGTTTGCTCTAAAACAGTCTAATACCTACTGCACGTGTTATTCCCGAATTTTCGCAAGTAATAATCGTGCCGGACGATGCTGCTGGTCGGCGGATTTTCNGCAGCAAGTGCATCAACAGCCCTCTCGTCTCTCACAGGTCGTCTGATGCGACGACGTTTGTTGTGTATCGGTTGCACTAGTCCGGTTGTGCGCACGCGACATGCAAGACGCTGGAAGACATCGTACGAGTGATGGACGCGATGTGGGTATCTCTCTGCGTACAAACGTACAGCAGCTCCGCAGTTCCGACGACATTTTCCTGGTACCATCAGCATGTCATATGCTTCTTTGTTTGTAAACGGCATTCCATTCGGAAAGAAACACCACAGATAGACAATTTCTGGCACTGATAAAAGACACATGATTAATGGTTACAATGTAAAACGAATTAATGTCTGAATGAACTAACATTCGATTGTCAGTTAACTTGCATGCAAAACCTGCAGTTCCTATTAGTGGTAGATGGCGTATCTGCTTGCTGCATAGTGCTGCATTTTTTTCCGTGTTTGCTCTAAAACAGTCTAATGCCTACTGCACGTGTTATTCCCGAATTTTCGCAAGTAATAATCGTGCCGGACGATGCTGCTGGTCGGCGGATTTTCNACCTACTGCACGTGTTATTCCCGAATTTTCGCAAGTAATAATCGTGCCGGACGATGCTGCTGGTCGGCGGATTTTCTCGGGGATCTCCCATGTCCCCCACCCTTGCATTTCAGTGCTGCTCCTTCCTCACCTCATTTCACCCTCATCGACTCTCAAGACTTCGTTGTGCATTTTTGGGACAACAATAATGAGGTTCAATACCTACAGAGATATTTTGTATGACAGATATTTTGAAGAAACAGATGGATGAATTCACTGGCGTCCAATGACTTCTACTTTTGTAGAAACACTCAGAAAACAGTTGGTTAACTTTGACACGCACACTCAGTGCTATAAAAATGTTCGCACTAAGAAGGCTTTGTTAAATTCAAACGAAATTTTATCAGGTGATAGCACAGAGTAAACAAAAGGGAACACATACTATAATGTAACTGCAGCATGACAACGTTTGATCCATTCGCTGCATGGAATTAGAGCACCTTTGGATTGGCTCCTATGCATTCGGCCAGGAAGATGGCACATAGAACAGCCAAATGTCTTCACTTTATCATTCAGAATTCAATGACCCTCGTATGACTAACAGTGAAGAACTACGATCACATTCTATTTTTAAAGGGAGAACATTTTTATGGCAATGAGTGTAATTATTAAGTTTTCGTGCAGAGTTGGCTGAATATTGTAAAGAATTAAAACAGTGCAATTTCTGGAAGGAAAACGCGACACTAACCGACAGGGCGGCAAGGCATTCGGGTCAATGGTAGGTATGCAGGTAGGGCTTAACGTCTCGTCGACAGCAGGGTCATTGGAGATGGGGCAAGTTGCTCAGAGAAGCAGAGGTGGGGAAGGAATCGTCCATGGTCTGTAGTAAGGAACCATCCCAGAATTCACTTGGAGTGATTTTTGGGAAACAATGGAAACAGAAACAGGATGTCGCAACCGGGAATCGAAGCGGGATCCTCCCGAATGAGAATCCAGAGGTTTACCCTTGCACCACCTCACTCGCAAAGCATTCAGTTAAGCAGATGTAAATGCCACAGTACGCAGAATAATTTTTCGTAGAAAAGTAATAAATTACATACAACTTCATNCAGTTAAGCAGATGTAAATGCCACAGTACGCAGAATAATTTTTCGTAGAAAAGTAATAAATTACATACAACTTCATATCAGATTAAAAATATCAGGAACATACAGAGTAACAAAGTAAAGAATTACTACCGCAACTGCTAGCCACACAAATTAAGATGGACAGAACACAGTCCTTTTTGAACGATCTTATAAAGAGGCGAGAGATGAAAATTATAAAAATTTACGGTCAATAAAATGATTATGTGACTAGTTTTTTCCGTCCAACTTTTTTTACAATACTTATTAAGTGGTAGGCGGAAAGGGGGGAGAGGGAATTAGTAAAAGAAAAATCGCTGTGACATCTGATCAGACGAGGGAATCTTGGCACAGTTTGTAACTACAAAACTTTCAAAGGTGATCAATTATTAACTCTTTGGTACGAAAGAAGATATAAAATTATTCCAGTGAATATTATTACAAAATAAATGTATTTGGGATCACCTTAACTTATTACAAACGTCCCTTTAGCTCTTTGCCAAACATTTTCTTAAGAGTGTTACTAAAATCTTCTGAATTGTCTAAGAGGAGTGGGAGAAAGCTCAATCAAATTTCCTGGCAAATAATTCTAAATAATTAGGTCCCATGGGCACAACGGGCAGAGCAAGACGTGGCGTCGCCTTCCCTCAACGAATGATACTGAGCATAGCCGTCTGTAGTGGAAGGCCGCGGCGAGCGAAAATTGGCAACACCGCGCAGGAGGATCGGATCGGTGCCGGGCTTTTAGAATGTGGAATCCGACGCGCTGTTTTTTATATTTTGTTTTCGCACTTATTTTTAATGTATAGTGGCATGTGAGGTGTTGCGAAAATGTCAGAAACTTAAGTAGTACTTGGATGCAAAATTAACTATACAAGTATAATGCGCAGAGCTCCAAAATACGCAGCAATCCGGATAGGCGTGCATAACGGATCCTTGCCATCCCACGGCAAGACTGAACATATGACGACAAATATTTTTACTAAAGTGATTTACATGAAAAAAAATGAAAGATCAAAGTGGAAATATATATTAATATAGGTCAGATAATCCAGTTTCAAATAATGACGCACTTTTGCGTCTATTTTTGAACATACCGTCGTATTTAAGTCAAAAATGTCCTGTACAACGCAAATTTCGCTGAAGACAGGAAGGGATACATTGAAGAAAGCGGGCGGAGGAGAAAACTGAGAATTCAAAGCGAGTGGAGTAAGGGGACAAAAAAAATACTTCGCTCCATTTTTAGGACTCCATTCTTGTGCGAACTTTTCAAAACTGGAGTATTTTCAACAAAAAAAATCCTGTGGAGAGAGTACCAAAAATCAGTTGTAGGATAAGGGTAAGTCTTCGGAGTGGCCAAGAAAGAGATTGTCGCTAAAACTATATTNTCGTATTTAAGTCAAAAATGTCCTGTACAACGCAAATTTCGCTGAAGACAGGAAGGGATACATTGAAGAAAGCGGGTGGAGGAGAAAACTGAGAATTCAAAGCGAGTAGAGTAAGGGGACAAAAAAAATACTTCGCTCCATTTTTAGGACTCCATTCTTGTGCGAACTTTTCAAAACTGGAGTATTTTCAACAAAAAAAATCCTGTGGAGAGTGTACCAAAAATCAGTTGTAGGATAAGGGTAAGTCTTCGGAGTGGCCAAGAAAGAGATTGTCGCTAAAACTATATTNAGTACCAAAAATCAGTTGTAGGATAAGGGTAAGTCTTCGGAGTGGCCAAGAAAGAGATTGTCGCTAAAACTATATTTAAAAACAAATATTTTTTTTAATTATTTCAGTAAAAAGACGGATTCGCTTGTTATAGAAATGATACAAGGAAAATAACCATTCTCTAGTAGTGTTTGTTATGTAATCTTGCATATTACTCGAGAACCACCTAACCGATTTCCTTTTATTTTTTTAATTCATAGCTATGTTCTCTGACCAGGTTTTAGTATATATTTTATTACGTAAGATAACATAAGGAATAAACAGTGACGATAATAGTGAATCAAGTCAGAAAAAAGTTTGCCACCAGCGCGCTCTCTTGAAATACGCTGTCTAAACCGTTAAAGATGGAACAATATAATGTAGTAAAGAATTGTATAGAATAAAAAGACGTAAAAAAATCCGTGGTAGCATATATTTATCTCCAACAGAGTAATACTAATAAGCGTTTTTGCCATTTAATTTCTCAATGTGTATGTTTGAATTTAAAATATTTGTCTAATGATTATTTATCTCATAACTAACACTAAGTAAAATTCAACTTTATTAAAAAAAAACCTAAGCAATAATTTTATACTCGACGCGAGCGGAGTCGTGGGCACAGCTAGTTCATAAGGAAATGAATGAAATACAGTAATTATCATTTATAGAAAAAATATAAGTAAAAGTTATATTTAAGCAAAAATAAGGTACTTTAATATTAACATAAATATAAAAAGCTTGTAATTTAGCATATTTAGAAAATAACCAAACACATCATACATGGGAATAATTTTTCAAAGGTTAGATTAAAAAATTGTGAAGAAACCACGATTCAAATATATCAAATACAATTTTCAAACTAGCTTTTTTTCTTTCAGTTTTTTTTTTACCCATGTTTTTACAAATTTTAATAGTTCTAAATTTAAACAAATACTTGAAAACACTTTTTTTTTTCTTAAGTATCTACATATATACAATCACCTTGTTTAAAACTAAATTTATCAAATTTGAAAAAATACACAATTCTAAGACAGTGGTATTTATTCTTAATTTATTTTGAATTCACATATCTCCGTTTAGAATTTATTAATAAATGTACATTATTTCTCAAAACCATTAATTTTAACTTTATTTTGATTTAGAATTATTTTTTTTTTTGTTAAATAGCAACAGAGTAATTGATGAAATTCATTTTATTTTGGATGCTCACAGTTAACGCTGGTCGATGAGTAAATAAGCCATTTTGTTAATGTAGGAATATTAAAATATCCCACAGTGGCATCGTCTGTGGGCTAGAAGTAAGTGCGGGGGCTGCTCAGTGAACATATTTATGAGTATTGTAAATAGTCAGCGAATAGTGGGTAAACACTTTGCGAAGAGATCCACGCTTTGATAGCCAAGTTCGTTGTCAGAAGAAAAGGCATAGTTAAGAAGTTCTACTGGGTGTAAATGTCGAAACTCTTGCCAGTAATTTTGCGTTTCCTTCTGTTTTCTCGCGATACCTTCATAGTAAGTCGGTGGGTGGCTGATAACATATTATTTGACAGAATCGCATATCACGCCGTGACTATACTGTCGGTTGACATTTGTTACACTGAGTACCGTTGGAGAATCGTAAAAATATGGTTCTACGAATTCGTACGTTTGCACTGCACATGACCTCCTTCGTTGTGAGAAAAGTCCCTTATATTTAAAATACTTAAAAACGATGGATATCTCGTTCTCATACAGTATCCTGGCAACGGTTCACAATTCTGACTCCTACCCCTCCCCTTTTTTCTCCTTTTAAAGTGGGAGTGTACATGTGAAATAATAGTTATAATAGCCATATCTTCATGAAGTCGGAAACTACAGCTATAGTTGTAATCTTTGTCTTAGTTAAAACTACTGGAATGACGGGAAGTAAGGGCATACTGTAAGTATTTCCTTTAACATACTCACGGGTTAGCAGCTTATCAAGGATACAAAACACCGTTTATTATGCGATAATTATTTGCACCCTCTTGCCGTACAACATTGTCTAGTCGCGTTTCTGCACCACACTATTCAAATAAATGGAGCAGCGGTCACAATTTCACAGAGAAGTTCTCGGCGGGAAATAACGCAAGCATTGTGGAGGTTACACACTTACAGCCAAAAAAAACTGGTATAGGCGTGCGTATGCAAATAACAGAGGTACGGAACCAATCAGAGTAAGGCGATACGGTCGGCAGCGCCTATATAAGACAACAAGCGTCTGCCAAAGTTGCTAGATCGGTTACTGCTGCTACAATGGCAGGTTATCAAGATTTAAGTGAGTTTGAACGTGGTGCTGCACGAGAGATGGGACATAGCATCTACGAGGTAGCGATAAAATTTGGATTTTCACGTACGACCATTTCACGAGTGTACCGTCAATATCGGGAATACGGTAAAACATCACATCTTCGACATCGCTGCAGCCGGAAAAAGATCGTGAACGAACAGGACAAACGATGACTGACGAGAATCATTAAACGTGACAGACGTGCAANTGTACCGTCAATATCGGGAATACGGTAAAACATCACATCTTCGACATCGCTGCAGCCGGAAAAAGATCGTGAACGAACAGGACAAACGATGACTGACGAGAATCATTAAACGTGACAGACGTGCAACCCNAGGTTATCAAGATTTAAGTGAGTTTGAACGTGGTGCTGCACGAGAGATGGGACATAGCATCTACGAGGTAGCGATACAATTTGGATTTTCACGTACGACCATTTCACGACTGTACCGTCAATATCGGGAATACGGTAAAACATCACATCTTCGACATCGCTGCAGCCGGAAAAAGATCGTGAACGAACAGGACAAACGATGACTGACGAGAATCATTAAACGTGACAGACGTGCAACCATTTCTCAAATTGGCGCAGATTTCAATGCTGGGGCATCAACAAGTGCCAGCGTGCAAACTATTCAACGGACCATCATTGATATGGGCTTTCGGAGCTGAAGACCCACTCGTGTACCGTTGCTGACTGCACGACACAAAGCTTTACTCCTTGCCTGGGCCCGCCAACACCGCCATTGGACTGTTGATGACTGGAAACACGTTGCCTGGTCTGACGAGTCTCGTCTCCAATTGTATCGGGTGGATGGACGTGTACGGGTATGGAGACATCCTCATGAATCAATGGACCCTGTCAACAGGGGACTGTTCAAGCTGGTGGAGGCTCTGTCATGGTATGGGGCGTGTGCAATTGGTGTAAAATGGGACCCCTGATACGTCTAGATACGACTCTGACAGGTGACAGATACGTAAGTATCCTGTCCGATCACCTGCACCCATTCATGTCCATTGTGCATTCCGACGGACGTGGACAATTCCAGCAGGACAATGCGACACCCCACACGTCGAGAGTTGCTACCGAGTGGCTCCAGGAACACTCTTCTGACTTTAGACACTTCCATTGGCCACCTAAATCATCAGACATGAACATTATTAAGCATATGTGGGATGCCTTACAACGTGCTGTTCAGAAGAGATCTCCACCGCCATGCACTCCTATGGATTTATGGACTGCCCTGTAGGATTCATGGTGTGACATACCTTCAGACCAGCATACCTTCAGACATTAGTCGAGTGGTACGGTGCAGTAGAACGCCGTGAAGACGCACGAGCGCCCCCGGCTACACAATATTAGGCAGGTGTACCTGTTTTTTTTTTTTTTTTTTTTTTTTGCCCTTCAGTGTATTATTATACTAGAGTTTACGGACATTGAGGTAAGTAATCTCGACAAGCACAAGAAGGCAACTAAGAATATGCCGCACGTGCACTACACAGAGAGGCTGCGGTGGCGCGTGCAGCGACTTTAGTACTCGCCTCCCACCAAGGCGAACAGAGTTCGATTCCCGGAGGGGAAGAGACCACTCTCGGATTTTCGCACGTGGGAATCATGTCGGACAATACAACGGGTTGGAGGGGTTTTCTCAGGGTCTCCCATTTCCCCCCACTCTTGTATTCCTGCGCTGTTCTATATCCACCTCGCTTCACCCTCGTCGGCTCTCAAGACCTCTATGTTAAGAGCCACTCAGACTACGCCACTGCACTACACTACTGCGGAGGAAAGATACGTTTCAGTCATCGCAACACCGAGTATTCGACGCCACAGTTATCACGTCAGTTATCATTAATTACACCCTAATTAACCTAAATTATAATTTTGTTAGTATTAACAGTCCTGTGCCGTTAAATTTAATCAGGCCTTATAAACACCACGAGAGGGTGGACCCAAATATATGGGGGAGAACCAACATAGTTTATTTCTGAGGTGGTACCAGTAGGTGCCTGTCATACCTGAAAATGCATTAAATGAGTCACTAGAACGGAACAACCTCGCGATGTATTGCCAGAGTAAGTGGAAGAACCACGAGAAAATTCAGGTGCCATTGGCAACGTTCAACACATATTTCATCTACTCTGCTATTGGTTATGTTCTTAATGCCGTCAATAACGTGCGGATAACTACATATTGTTTTATTATTATTAATGTTTAAAAATCATTAAATTCATTTCAATTGTTGGTAATGGCATTATAATCGACCAAGGTATACGTATTAACTGTGCCATCTTGTGTTTGGTTCTGCCATAAATATAATTAGACTAAATCAACCTCCTCGCCATACTGTGATACTCTGAAGTATTGTTATGGACATATGCCATTGCAACACTGTGTTATATATTCGCAGATAACCTTCTATGTAAAGAAAAAGTAGCAAAGTAATAAAATAGGAATAGAAACGAGCCACACTTCTATTCCTATTTTATTATTCTACGTCAAATATTTTCTTTACATTGAAGGTTATCTGCGAATATAAAACACAGTGTTGCAATGGCATATGTCCATAACAATAGTTCAGATAATCACTTTTCACCCTTGCAAGTGNGAATATAAAACACAGTGTTGCAATGGCATATGTCCATAACAATAGTTCAGATAATCACTTTTCACCCTTGCAAGTGTCTTTCAAACATCACACACTAGATATATTCTAACAATTACACTTCGACATCGAATTTTTCCAGTTTTCTGTCTTAATTTTATTTTCTGAGTGCATCTTGAGAATTACTCCATGGGCTCTCCATTAGCCTGTACCTGCGGGATGAGAAGAAACCCTTGACAGTAGGTGCCAGCTGACGTCCAAGGCACAACCTGCGGTGAGGTATAAATGCTTGGTTTATGGCGTCAGTGTTGTTCAGTCAAAGAATCCATTTGCAGATGGCTTACAGAAACTTCGACACTTCGAATTATTTATACAAAAATTTGCATATTGTATATGCGTGCATACATATATGTACAAGCACTATATAAAGAAGGAGTGATGTAAATAACTGCTTGCATAACAATCTAACCTATAATTTCATCTGGTATATGTTTACCCAGAATTTGAACCCATAACTCTCTCGACTTAACATGACACTTCAGAAACCTCAGGCATAGTGCAGTAGATAAACTTATGTTGTGGAATTTTAATTTGTAGATGTGTGTAAAGAAATTTCCGATGCACATGAATACATCTAGGGGAGCAACACAACGGAACAATCACAACGTTTGCGACACGACTCACGTTAAAAGGCAGATAAACATCTGGACCAGGAAACAGCTGCAAGCGAAATAATGTCGCCAAGAAAACTTAACTGTGTGTGTTCTTCTGTACAGTATTTCCTGTGTCGTCAGGTTTTGAACTTACAGGCTTGTCTTCGTCTGTGTTCGTCTTTGTTGTCTTCGTTGGGTAGTCTAGAGTTTTGTGCGTGTATTTACATTTACATTTTTGCGCGTTAGTTTGTTNCTCTTTGTTGTCTTCGTTGGGTAGTCTAGAGTTTTGTGCGTGTATTTACATTTACATTTTTGCGCGTTAGTTTGTTATTCGTCCCGTTTTGTTTCTTTTACTTTGGCAGAATTTTTTATTAAATTTCTTAAGGGATTGTTTTATATATCTGTCATGAACAGTTAGCCTTGGATTGTTCTCGTTTATATTTTTAATGTGTGTTTTACTTTGCGACAGCTCTGCAAAGACGTATGCCCAAAGTAATTTTTTATTTAATCACTTACCCCCATTGCATGTATCATTCAAAGAACAACGTAATACTACTATACAGATTTAATCACATTGATTTTAGAGAGCACACAAAATAAATGACTTAGCCAGTGGTTACACTAAGAAAAACAAAATATATTTCTTACCTCGCAAAAGTTCACTTATTTGTCCGTTTACAATTTTCTACGAAAACTCGGTATCAGTGCAACGCCATTTAAATTTATACGCGCCGAAAATACAAAAAGCCAGAATTTTAAAGTTTACTTTCTCAACAATTGCCTATTTGTAGTTAACCAAGTTTTTAACTCAGCTGTGCCCTGTACCAGAAGTTTCGAAATGCGCTTCTCAACTGGCCTACTTTTATGACCGTGTACCTGAATGTTCTTTCAAATAGTTTGAAAATCACTCTCTTTGCAACAAATTCTAACAGAATCGTCTCAAATTGATGCAAGGATATTTCTCTGAGGATTTTAGTACTTTAGATGTAATTTAGGGTAATTCAGTTGAGTACAGTTAGGACCGTATGCAGAGATCAGTCGACAATATCGCTAGAAACGAAAGGAAATCGTCGCTAGATGGCTTGTTTCGTATGTTCAGTCTATAGTAACCTATATATAGGATAATTATAAAGTCCATGAAACATTTTAAAAAATCGGTACGCGTAATTTGTTCAGAAACAACTGACACACTACGTGAAAGACAAACTCTCCGCGAGTTTTTTTNAAAAAATCGGTACGCGTAATTTGTTCAGAAACAACTGACACACTACGTGAAAGACAAACTCTCCGCGAGTTTTTTTGCAGTCTTTATAAATGTTCTGTGTGTCCACCCTTCGCCACACGCCATACATCTAATCTGTAGTCGATTNAAAAAATCGGTACGCGTAATTTGTTCAGAAACAACTGACACACTACGTGAAAGACAAACTCTCCGCGAGTTTTTTTTGCAGTCTTTATAAATGTTCTGTGTGTCCACCCTTCGCCACACGCCATACATCTAATCTGTAGTCGATTNGTTTTTTTGCAGTCTTTATAAATGTTCTGTGTGTCCACCCTTCGCCACACGCCATACATCTAATCTGTAGTCGATTTATGTCCATACCCGACCCAGCATATCAGGAGTAACGGTAAGAACAGCTGCGGTGATGCGGTGTCGCAAGTCCAAGGTTCTGTGGAGGTGGAACATGAACTTCATCCTCGACGTAACGCCACAGGAAAATTCGCAGGGCGTCAAGTCCGGTGACCGCGGTGGCTACCTGAGTAGCACCCGGTCAGCGGCCGCCACGCGGCCTATCCAGCGACACGGCAACGTCTCATTCAGGTAACCTCGTACAAAACCGTGGAAATGTGGAGGCGCGCCATCTTGTTCGAAGATGAAATCCCTGCCATCAGCTTCCAGTNCGCCACGCGGCCTATCCAGCGACACGGCAACGTCTCATTCAGGTAACCTCGTACAAAACCGTGGAAATGTGGAGGCGCGCCATCTTGTTCGAAGATGAAATCCCTGCCATCAGCTTCCAGTTGCGGCATGTGCCACAATTGTAGCATGTCGAGATAGGTCACACCGTTGACAGTTCTCTAGACGAAGAAGAAGCAGTCATAAACTGTCTTGTTGGACATGGCACAGAACACGTTGACTTTCTTGTACCACTTCAGTTTGCTGTTGTAAAATGGCGGTGTCCCGATTGGCACACTACCGATTGGCAACGAGCAAATTCCAGCACACAAAACGCTTTCTCTACCTGGTTCGCTGCCATTAAAGCAACTACGGTTAATGGTGCCCCTGTCGGCGGTTTTCGCAACTACCCCGCCGGCGCCACGTTAAAAAAAACTCTGAAAGTTTATCTTTCACGTTGTGTGGAAGTTATTACATGTTTCTGATCCATTTACATGTACCGAATTTTTTTGATGTTTCATGGACTTTATAATTATCCTCTATAGGTTATTCTAGTTTAATCACGTTAGTCCGTCTTAATTNTTGCGGCATGTGCCACAATTGTAGCATGTCGAGATAGGTCACACCGTTGACAGTTCTCTAGACGAAGAAGAAGCAGCCATAAACTGTCTTGTTGGACATGGCACAGAACACGTTGACTTTCTTGTACCACTTCAGTTTGCTGTTGTAAAATGGCGGTGTCCCGATTGGCACACTACCGATTGGCAACGAGCAAATTCCAGCACACAAAACGCTTTCTCTACCTGGTTCGCCGCCATTAAAGCAACTACGGTTAATGGCGCCCCTGTCGGCGGTTTTCACAACTACTCCGCCGGCGCCACGTTAAAAAAAACTCTGAAAGTTTATCTTTCACGTTGTGTGGAAGTTATTACATGTTTCTGATCCATTTACATGTACCGAATGTTTTTGATGTTTCATGGACTTTATAATTATCCTCTATAGGTTATTCTAGTTTAATCACGTTAGTCCGTCTTAATTNGTTTTTGATGTTTCATGGACTTTATAATTATCCTCTATAGGTTATTCTAGTTTAATCACGTTAGTCCGTCTTAATTCTTAAGTGTATAAATCTAGTCGCCACGCCGATTGACTTCTCTAAATTGGTAACTAGTGGAGATTTCTGCTTTATGACGATAGATATCAAGAATTTTATTATTTCGTGTATAGGCGAAAACCCACACATTCCTGCCATGAGAATGTATTTACGGAACTGAAATTCTTATCCTACCGATGCAACCAATTTTTAATTTTTCAGGCAGCTGCGTTTCTCGAGCGCAATTTTCAATTCGTATGCAGCATTATTAGTTACGTTGCGGTAACTAGATACCGCTAAATCGAAAATTTGTTTTTACTAATATCGATTTATTAATTGGTCCCGTGTATAAATCTAAATTGTTTAAACGTAATTATACGCGTTAATTCACAAAAAATATAGCAAACTTTATGAAATGTACACAATAAAAATATAATGTATTCTGCTCAATTAATTACAAAATGTATTCAAGAAATTGTTGCTCTCATCAAACCTTTTGAATTTATAGTTCAGTAGAAATATCCATGAAACTTTGTATGTTCAGGCTATATGTTATTCGATAAAGGTATAAAAAGCTGTAAAGTAGTGCTGAAATATTATTTATTGTCTTCGCTCGTAAATTAAACAGAAATAAATAATTTCATAAAGTTTGTAAACAGTACAAGAATAATATCTGTATTTCGAGGAGCAGACCTCGCCATTTTGTTCATACAGGAAGAAGCAAACTTCATAGTTTTAGTCGTTTCCTATTCGCTGAGATAAACTGACGTAATTTAGTTCGGGCGAGCTCGCGCATCTTCGTGTTTAGTAACCATTAGGCCCTACACTTCATGAAGCCGCACGAAGCTTAAACTAAAATGGACTGATCATACGAAATCTAGTGACGCTTGGGATCTCGACTTCAGGAAGTGGTAGTGGTACTTAACCTCTATAGTCTATTCGCGGTTTCTTCGCACTTTTTGNCTTGGGATCTCGACTTCAGGAAGTGGTAGTGGTACTTAACCTCTATAGTCTATTCGCGGTTTCTTCGCACTTTTTGAATCAAACTTGGTTGTTTCCTAAATATGTCGTGTGTCACAAGCGTTTTATGCCTCTTTTAACATAAAAAAATACCTCATATCTCGTTAAATTGAACTACTTATATTTTATTTATACATTATAATATTTTATTAATTATTAATACGAATAAATACAGGGAGCAAATTGGTATGTTGGCAATGCCTAGTAAGAAATAGTTCATATGCAAAATATTATTACGCTAAGTGCGCACGACTGCGATGCGCTGTCCATTTAGTTTAATTTTCTAGACTTGGTTAAGCTGTGCTTGTATCTGGCGAAGATATATCTTGGAAGTAGAATTTAAGCAGGGATTCAGAGAAGTCGGAAGTAACCGTGAATAGACTATAGGCGAGTCTGTGCATACGGCCCTTATTTTCATCTCAGACCACCAATTAACGAAACGACTCACCAACGAGGCTAAAAGTAAAAATTATTCATCATTATTCAATTAAAAAAAACACATATTTACGGATTGTAACATTGTTTGTTAAACTTTGCTGGTGTTTTGATGAGTCTCTAATTAGCAACAGTTTCATAATTCGCCTCGACACGCAGCCCCTTCATTAACGACTGACGCTATTTGTTCCCAGAGTTTCTGAGCTGCAGCGTCATACCAGTCCGCTTTACTCCTAAAATTCACACGTTGTATTTACATCACAGTTACTTCAGCTGTGAGCTACACCAACATACCCCTCCTTCGGCATCGATGGTGTAGTGGTCGGACTAGTTGGACTACTCACCTCTTTCCCACCTAGGCGAACCGGGCTCGATTCCTGGCGGGGTCTCTCCCGGATTTTCGCATGTGGGAATCGTGCCGTACAATGCCACTCGTCGGCGAATTTTCTCGGAATTTCCCTTTTCCCCCGCCCTTGCATTCCGGCGCTGCTACATTCTCACCTCATTTCACCTCATCGGCTCTCAAGACCTCGTTATGAGCCATACAAATCTCTAAACTATTGACCCCCCCCCCCC
>NQII01001964.1:273045-284633 GCA_002778355.1 Clitarchus hookeri | reverse complement strand
CACACACACACACACACACGCGCGCGCGCGCGCGTCCAGATAGGAGGAGATAAATTAGAAATTAGTATACGTACACCCACAGACGTAAATAGTTAAAATTCAGTTTTATTGCTCATTATCTTAATTTTATTGGCTGCCAGTTTACAAACTCCTTGGAGTTACAGGTGCAAAGAGGCACGTAGAAGTGCGATACGTAACACATATACATCAAACAATAGAATCTCATTTTAAACGGGCCAACGTTCGGTAGAAACAGACATTCAATAAATAGCGTATGTATGAAATTAATTTTAAAATTTTCTGCCTCTCATACTACAGTCAAATAAAAAGCTTTAAAAATATATTTAGGGTAATAAAAAGCAGCGAGCAATTATCAAATCGTTACAACCGAAGTTTCTTTTATGTAAATCTCATGTATAGATTTAATATGGTATTTAGGAGTGACTCTCAATAGTTGCCATTTTAAAACGTTATGCATTGACTTCTGTCCTATTTTAACAGTATATAAAATTTATCAGACTATTCTACTTTCGCTTGAATGCACAGTATATGCTCGAATCCTTTTACTGGGACATTCAATTATGGGTCGAACTAATTTATTTGCAAAAGAGAAACGCTTACATTTGGCTGTAATAATTCAAACACATACATACACACATAGCCTACATATAGTATCACTATATATTTATACATATATACAACGTGTTTAGGAGACGTGAGTACAAACTTGGGCACGTGATTCGTGACCGTTCAAGAGGAAGAATGACACAGGATGCCTATCGTCCATCTCAAATAATTAGGGCCATAGAAGCCCTTAAGGCGGTGGGCGACAAGCATATAACGTGGGATATTGTGCAAAGTGCTTACGTTAGGGGGACATAAATTGGTATGCGGATTAATCAAACTAAGATCTTGGATGAAAGGAAGGTATGGTACATCGTACACACCCCCATAATGTAAATAATAGTGGTTGGCACCCTTTGATTGCATGCAACATTTACACCGTGAGGTTAAATTGATTGTGGATACCATCGGATGAAGCAGGACGTCGTAATTAGCAAATAAGGCCCCATAGTTCAGTGGTAGCAATACCATGGCCTGATGGTACGACGTATCATACCTTCCTTTTATCCAAAATCTTGGTTTACTAAATCCGCATACCAATACGTGTTCCCCAAGCGCAAGTAGTTCGCATACTATCCCACTATATGCTTGCTTGTTATTTGAGATGGACCACGGGTGTCCTATATCATTCTTCCTCTTTTCCGGTCACGAATCACGTGCCCGAGTTTGTACACATGTTTCTCCTAAACATGTTGTGTGTATGTATGTATATATATATACACACACACATTAACACACGTACACACACACAAGTAAATTTCCTCTCAGTGTAGCTGAGCAACAGATCAAAAACAGTTACTGAAGCAAATATAACGTCGACTTTGTGTGGAATTTGGACAGCTGCCGTGACAGACCAGTTGAATGACTGTGGGGCCTGACGGAATACTGAAGTTGCACTACTTACTTCAGAAATCTCTGTATTTTTTTTGTAAGATATTAAACAAACTGGAAGCCACGCATGAATTAACGATGAACTAGTCACGTACATTTTTTAATTGATGTTTAACAACACCCTTATTTTCTGGGAAGCAATTTACAGTTGACGCATGCGTACGCACACACACAAACAGAGCCATGGTTTAGCCAGTATTTGAACCCGGAGGCGTCGTGATTCGAAGCCCATGTCTTAGGGATCTCGACCACTGAAAAACGTACTATATTCAACGTGTATAATTTCCAGGTTAAAACTAACAATGTGGTGTACTTGGGATTTCGTATTTGGCAATTAATTTCGTTCGTTTCGTTGGCAACAAAATGCCAGATACTACATTATAACAGATGCGTCGTTCCTACTCTTACACAATCATAGATTAAGGAGCGTACATAATGTCGTCACGTGGCCATTGTTACAAATATTCCATGTCGAACACCAATTTACTTGAATGAAAATTCGTCAACTGTCTAAAAGCTGTATCTTCCCCTCATATTTTTTATCTGGCGCTGAAACTGCGTTACTGAACTGCTACTATTAAGATTCGGTTGTGCGGGGTTAACTTCTCTTTAAAAACGGTAAATGTGGCACTGGTCAACGTGGAATAAAAAGGATCGTTCCTAATAGGTTTTAAGTTAACTTACTTTCATAATTTTTACTGCAGAGAAAAAAGTATAGACTGAAGATTAGTAAATGTGCACAATTAATCGTACATTGCGCGAGATACGAATCATACATAACACAAGTGAACACAGCACAAATAAGTTTGGTGACCTAATCTGTAAGTATAACAATTAATTTGTTATAACGATAGGAATTTTTCAGCGATGCCGCTGTATTAATACAAGAATCAAGAAACGGAGGGGTAAATTGTACGTTTTTCAATATATGTTCACGAACCCCTCCTCGCCTATTCTACTTTCATCATTTGAGGCACACACTTAAGATGAACAAATAAAGACGGCATTTCCGTCTGCCGCGACACAAGCGGACAAAGGTCAGAAGTTAAGCCCCGACATGACCTTGGGCATGACGTCAGTTGAGCCTCTAGTTGATTCTCTTGCCCCGTCGCTGGTTTTCCCGAATGCTGCTTCTGGCAGGGATGTCGGTACAGCCCCGCGAGATAAAAGAAATCTCCCCGCAGGTCGGTACAGCCCCTAGCGATAGTGTACCAAACTCCCTGCCCTTTCTGGACGGCAGATGACGACTAAGGAAAGTATATAAACGACACAGATCGTTTATCGCCATCACAAGTTCTACGCTCACAGAATCCCGTCGTGTTTGCAGACTGCAGGGGTAAGTATATAACATTTCAGTTTTCGGCCGATGTGCCATTAAGTTAGTTCGTTACGGCAAACACGGTGCCACTGATTGTTGGTTCCGCGAAGCCACGATATTACACAACTTCGTTTATAAGAACTTCGTAAGTATAAAAATATGTTTGCGAGATTAAGAAGTCAAATAAGCAAATAAATACGACACGAGTATGTAGGCCTATCTCTGTAACAGATTTTATTACGGTATTTAAAATAGTAGGAATGTTATGCAACTTATAAGCTACTAAAATTTTACACTACGCTGTATGCAACAGTAANCGGTATTTAAAATAGTAGGAATGTTATGCAACTTATAAGCTACTAAAATTTTACACTACGCTGTATGCAACAGTAATGTCACCACATGGTATAAAATATCCTTACTGTAAAATATCAATAATAAAATGAAGGAAATTCCAGTAGCTTACATATGTTGACATGAATGTTACAAGTTTTTTTTTTTTGGTGTGTCGAACGCCGCGTATTCGGAAATTTAACGACGAATTCAGTGGTAGATACTGCTGTGAATGCCACTCGAGCGACTTTCCTAAAACAGCGATTTCTGATATTCTTATCGCCCAAAGTTTCGAGTGATATAACCGGAATTACGTATATTGCACCAACACGCCCATACCACTAAATAAAAGACGCATTCGTATTAAATTCAAATTTCTTTACATGTAATTGACGGAAAGCATTACATTTAGCTTGACGTTTCTTGCTAAACGAAACATTGTAAANCATTTAGCTTGACGTTTCTTGCTAAACGAAACATTGTAAACAACATAGTTGAAATTACAGAGTTTTCGTTACCAATATGAGAAAAAACTCGGATTTAAAAACACGTATTCGCAAATTAATTACTTAACAAACACTGTAGCCTTTACTTGCCATTATCGATGTTGAAGGGTGTTATTAGGTACTTGTTTGAGAACTCATCAGAACTAAATAGAGCGTTTCCAAAAGTCTGTCATACATCGGTTATGTATCGACGAGTTTGGTTAGCACGCAGTGGAATATCCAATTCATCTCGCAACAATACAAACGTCCCTTCATTTGTACAGCATATTTTCACTTTTTCCCTGCCACGGGAAGAGCTGGTAAATGTCCAAACGCCAGACTGATGGAAAACTACCAAGAGTGCTGGGCTCGCATTCGGCAAACTGGGAGATCGCAGGTTCGATGTCTGCTGACTGCACTGTGGGCGACAGAATCCTTCACAGCTCTCACACGAGACCTAAGAAATCTCGCTGGTCCCAGACCATTGTTCTTTCTGAAATAATTGATGTAAAACTTATTACTAGGATCTTCAAATAACAATCGTTAGGCAAGAGATCGTAAATGTTTATATCACGTGTAAGCTACACGCACGTCCGGCGCCGAATGAGCTCTAACTAAAGAGTGAGTGCGAGCCGGATGTTGCAGTGCATCGGTAGACGTCCGAGAACAGAACATTCAGGAGTAATGGTCGTTCATATAATGCAACAATTACGTGCAACATGGCACATTTGTACATTCAAAAAAAAAATTTACGAAATTAATTTTTTTAGTAAAAAAAAGAATTTTAATATTTAGATATACTTCCCAGTGTATGTATGTTTAAAATATAGTCTGCTAGTGCGTAGATAGCAATAGCCGACTGCCATTAACTGTATCCCAGATAGCATGAAACTTGAGGCAAGGTTGTCAATTGACTTGAATTTGCCTTGCTGAGCAAACTTGATATTGATATATATATGTGATTCAAGCTTGATTCAGGGCATAATTTCTATTGCTGGCATATTATAGTAAGCTCGCAGAATACTTGAATTATACTTGCAGCTTGTCAAGGCAAGTGTAATCAATCAAGCTTGCTACAAGTTTGACACGTGAAGACAAGCTGGCTTGCTGGCTGGCAAAACAAGGTGGCTGCAACCTTGCAGGCTTGTCATTACAAGCTTGATTCAAGCTTCAGGCGAGCTGATTATGCTATCGGAGATATTACGACATTAATGCCTAGCAAAGGGTAGGCCCTATATAGTTCCAAGTATATTTCTGGTAACGTCGGTCAAGAATCCTTGGAATAATTTTGGCAATGTTGACACAACAAACAGCGGTAACTAATATTACGTCCTTAAATAAATAGAGTTATACAATGGGTTTACACGTCTGTATACTTAATGGAATACTGGTTGCCCCAGGGGGGGGGGGGTGCAGTAACTACAGCCTGGGTTTGATAGAACATGCGTGTAAATGTTTTGTTGCATGACTGCTTCAGCACCTTTCGTAAATGAAAACTTGACTAAAATATGCCACTAGTTTCATCGCCAACTTTTAGGCCAGGATTACAATAATTTCACGTCAATACACAACACACATCACGAAACACNCGCAAAAGTATAGAAATTTAGGGATGGCTTCCTCTTAAGAGACAGACTCAAACTAAGAAATAATTTTTCGAAATTTAACCCCTAAGGGGGTGAAAAGAGGTAAAAATTGTTGTTTAGGACTCCTCGTAGCTAATTAACCCGATGAGATATCGTTATCATTTCGGGTGCCATATTATGATGCATCAACCCACGTAACCTCCGTGTTCGCCCAGGACATAGCTCCACTTCTATTATACAGTCGTCTTCCTTCTCGGGAAAAAAAAAACTACATGCGCTAGCTTAAATGCGTGAGCGGAATACCTGGCAAAAATAAAACAAAACCATGAAAAATAAAATACCACAACCCCGTCTCCAACGCGATAAGTTATCAAGATCACGTGGTAGAGAGTCGCATCACGCAAAAGCTTCACATTGCCAATCTTTTCTTTATGCTAATACGTTTTACGCTACGTGAAACGATCGTAATAGGTCTCATTAAACACGCCAACCAATGTACAGTCGGATAACATTTTATCTTTTANTTTACGCTACGTGAAACGATCGTAATAGGTCTCATTAAACACGCCAACCAATGTACAGTCGGATAACATTTTATCTTATTTGGTATGTNCGCCAACCAATGTACAGTCGGATAACATTTTATCTTTTAGCTTTGATTGCCCCCGAACGGCGACACGGCCTTTCCCTTAGTAGAACACTATTCACTCGGGAATTGGGGAGGAATCGGCCAGGGCGTGTAAAAATGAATCATACCAGCTTTCGCTTGGAGTGGCTTCGGAAAACCCTAAATAACAGAAATCAGGATGGCCGAACTGTGAATCGAACCCGGGTCCTCCCGAATTCGATTCGGGTGTTTACCACTTACACTACGTCGTTCGGTCAACGTGTTACGTGAAGTTATGGTAATCTCGGCCTTACAGTATCATGTGCATTTCGCAGGTAAAATGAAGTCAGTTACGTTGGTGGTAGTTCTCTTCGTCGCCGCAGCTGTACCAGCAGTGCTGTCGGCGCCGTACGCCGTCTACGAGACGCTGGTGCCGTTGGGCTTCCTGGAGGAAGCTCCTGAAGTTTGGGAACAAGAACTCGAGGTACGTCTTCAAATCTTCCAAGTCTCTCGCGGCAAAGGCCTTTATTTGTTTAGCAGCAGGTCAGTGCTTATTGTGTGTTGGCGTCTGTCAGGACCTTGCCACCTATCATCCTCTGTGATTACGAAGGAGGGCAAGGAAACCCAAATAACGCAATCTAAATTTTTTTACTACGGAAAAATACTAATCACGTTTCGTAAAACTATTTATGAAAACCACATTTCCATGAACTAAAATCAAAGACAAAATGCTTTTTTCATAACATTAATGCACTTTACCACTCCTGTACGGAATGATACAAAGCTATGCATCGGAGGTAAAGGGCACTAAGTCGCAAATATGAAAATTTACAGGCGCGCTGTTTGCTCCGATACCAAGATGGCACACAGTGCCCTTTCCTACTGGCTAAATCGCCTATTATTCTGTGTAGTTTATAGTGCTTTGCAACTCGTAAATAACGCGAAAAATACAAGACAATGTAAAAGCCTCGGTTTTGTAAAATATACATAGTGCCCTTTATCTCCGATGCACAGAAATGTATGTTGGCGATGGACGAAATTAAGCAGTCAGCGCCTAACCTACCCCTACGTTTGGCACAATCCCACTGCAAACGTTTACATCTGCAAAAAAAAATCCTGGAACATGTGTGTAGGCCTCCTGAACAATCAAAAGGGCCTCGTAAAAAAAGATCTGTCATTGCAGTACTTTTGCCACTCATGTCAGTGGTGTTGATATNAGAGGTGGGTAACTCCCGGCAATGGGTAGCCCCAGACACGTAATGGTTCACATACTTCTCGCTAGGTGGCAGTGCTAACTGTGGTCTGAAGTCCTCTTCACCTACGACGTAGTTTGCATGCAGTCGAGTGAAATTCGTTCAAGAGTGTGAATGTTGCGCGTAATTTTGTTTTTTGTAGCAAGGAGTTCTTCGACGTAGTTAATATTAGGACATGTCTTACGTCACTGGTAGGGAATTAGAATTAAACTCAGTTTATACCATGTCTTATTTATAATGTATTTTTTAACATACCATACAGGAGTGCGCATATAGACAGGTATTGTCATGTTATATTCATTAGATCGAGCTATTGCATTGTGGGTAGCCACGGACACTTAGGAAGAGGGTAAGCACGGACACATGATCTGATGTGAAATTAATAATGAATTTATGTTTAGAAGTGACGTGCTCAATATTAACTTTATGGGATCATATTTTACAGTTGTGAGGTACGACAGACATGCCGACACTTAAAGAAAGATGCACCAACGGGGGTTCCTGGGGTGAAGATTCAATGAATAAAGCTGTTGATTATGCGTTGAGTGGTAAAATGAGTTTAGAGATGCAGCAGGGCATTTTCATGTTACAAAAAGTTATATCCAGGATAGAGTATCACTTATTAAGAAAGGGATTTGAATGTGAACTCAACCCTAAACTTGGGCGTTTCGAGACAACTATTGCGTCTAACTATGACGAAGACCTAGCACAACATAACAGAACTTGATGATAGATTAATGGAAGGCATATCTGAAGCTAGCATTAGACTTAGCAGAGGCCCTTGGAATTCAACATAGATTCTATAGGGACAAAAGATGTGCCGGGAAAGAATTTTGTAATTATTTTATGAAGAGAGATCCACATTTGAGTTTACAGTCCCCATGATCTACCAGTTAGATGAGGTGTGTTGGTTTCAATGAAACTCAGGTTAAATAGTTATTTTATAAATTAACGCACTGGTAGAGAAATATAAATTCCCACCTTCTAGCATGTATAATGCTGACTAAACGGGGGTCTCAACTGTTCGTTGAAGGGAAAACGCAAGTTGGGAAAATTGACGTCAGATGAAAGAGGTCGAAACCTATCAGTCATGTTTTGCATTAATTTTGTTGGCCATTTCATCCCACATATGTTTATTTTCCCAAGACAGAGAATGAATGACAGACTGATGAAGCTATCTCTGCGGCTCAGTCCAACGGTTGGATGAGTGCTAAAACATTTCTGATCTGGAAGTATGCTCAGCCTACATAACAGAGCCCTGTTTTACTGATTCTAGATGGACATTCTAGCCACAAGGACATTGCTGTGATATGTTATGCTCGGTAAAATAATGTCCACACGACTCGTAAACATTGGACAAAACCTTTATGAAGCCATTCAAGACTACCAATGCTGAAAGTTGTGCATGTGACAAAATGCTGGTCTTTGAATCACAGAAAATGAAGTAGCAGGATTGGTTTCATCTGCATACAGGAAATATTGTCGTCTTGATATTGCAAGCAGTGGATTTTCCTGCACATTTTCAACCCTGTAATTTTTTCTGACCTAAATTTTATTCCATCAGTTCTAACAGAAATTCCCGAGGCTCATAGAAGTTATCCGAATAAAGTCTAAAAAACAAAAGTTTCTAGCAATGTTTCTACTGTTACTGGACAAGAGTGAGTGAAGAGATTTGGGCGTCTCTTAGCAGCGAGGACTTGAGAGCCGATGAAGGTGATAGAGGTGAGTATGGAGCAAAACAGGAATGAAAAGGCGGGGAAACGGGAAATCCCCGAGAAAACCCGCCGATCAGTGGCGTAACTAAGTGACCCGGCCAGGGTTTAAACCCGGTTCATCTTGGTGGAAGGCGAACATGCTAACCGCTCAGCCACCGCGGCCCCTTACTAGACAAGAGTCTCGCAGTTCATCCTTTCCTAAGGCTACAAAAATACACATTTCCATTTTCAGAAAACTGTGCGGAACCAGTGATAACACTCAGAAAAACAAATTCCCGCGTTCCAGAAGACTGCACACCCTCAACATCAAAGCAAATAGAAATAGTTTTGAAAACTCTGTCACCTTTTCCAGAAGAAGAACATCACTTACAAGGAAAGCTCAGAAAAGTGAAATATTAACCTCAAGCACCTATAAAGAAGCAGTGGAGTTGCAGATACAACAGAAATTCAAAATAAACAAGTGCCAAAGGAAAAATGTGCACCGGCAAAGAAGACTATGTGCATAATTTGCTGTGGAACTTTCGAAGAAAACTGGTTTCAGTGCTGTACATGTAAGGACTGGGCACACGAGGAATGTGCTGGAGTCGAACCAGATAATGTATCCATTTACTGTGATATGTGCATAATGAACAAATGATGTATCGGGGGCTACCCGACCATTATAATAAGTAAAAAAACATTGAGTACCAATATAATGTTAATAAACAAATGTTTCGACATTGTATGATTTTGCATTGCCAAAGTGTGCGTATATTATGTTTCAAGGATAATGCTAGCAGAAAGATTTGAAAAATATATACATTAAATGTTGTGATTTATGCAATAATGCTCAAGTGTCCGCAGCTACCCACTTCTCCCCTGTGTGCAATCTAGGGGCCGCGGTTGGTGTAGCGGTTAGATCGCTTGCCTCTCACCAAAGCGTACCGGGTTCGATTCCCGGTGGGGTCACTCTAGAATTAAGTTATCGCACGTGGGAATCGCGTCGCACGATGCCGCTGGTCGGCGGGTTTTCTCGGAGATCTCACGTTTCCCCCGCCGTTGCATTCTGGCGCTGCTCCACATCCACCTCGCTTCCCTCTCATCGGCTCTCCAAGTTCTCGAGGTTAAGAGTCACCCAAATCTATATTAAGAAATGTTATTTTCCGCCGAAATGTTTTATACTATTCCCATAGTGCTATCATACTGTGTAATCAGCTACCAAACCTACAATTACTCTGTTGCCGTCATACTCAAAGAAAATTAAATACTGGAAGCTGTTGGCCTGTCGCAACGATACATTACATAAACCTCTTTGGGGCCGCAGTATGCGTAGCGGCTAGAGCGAACGCCTCCCACCAATGTAAATCGGGCTCCTCGGATTTTCGCAAATTGGAATCGTGCTAGACGATGCCGATGGTTGACAGGTTTTCTCCGAGATATTTTGGCGCTACTCCATATTCACTTCTTCACACTTATCGACTCTCAAAACTTCGGTTACGAGGGCGCGTGACATGAATAAATACCGATTTCTGAGCAAAAATCTTGCCAGGGTAAAGTACTTAGCACAATGAACTGCGCTGCAGCCAAGCATGCAAAATTTCAGCATCGAAAATAGCGCATTATAAATGTATCTCTGTAGCATAAGAGTTGCTCACGAAATTGGTGAAACCTCTAATGTACAATAGTCCCCTCCCCCTTTTTTTATTTAGGTTTCTGTTGTTAATTTGTGTTCCACGATTTCTCAAAGAGTCGCCCAAACCGAACCACTCCACTCATACGAGGATAAGTCAACAAGTAGGTTTCCTTATTTTATTGAAGGTGAACGGGTGATAATTGTTAAAGATAGAAAATACCTTTTTATTTTGGCACCACTGCTTTGTTTTTCGACATTCGCCAAATTTTATTTTAATCTTTAGGCATAGTGTAAAATGAGGTTTTCCAGTCCCTGGCGATAGAAAGTGGCATCCCACTCATTAAGCTATTTCACAATTTCGTCTTTCACTTCGTTGTCGCTAGAAAAAAATCTGCCCCATAAACGTCTCATCTTGCCAAAAAGTCAAAATGTGCCAAGTTCGGGCTGTACAATGGATGAGGAACACATTGTCAATGTCAAATGAGCAGTCAGTCTGTTGTGGTTCGGGCGACACGAGGCCTGACATCGTGCAAAAACGCCACTCGCGCAAGAAGACTTATCTACGCGGCAGACTTACAGCGACAGCGAAGTGAAAGACGAAGTGGTGAAATGGCTTAATCAGCAGGACGCCACGTTCTATCGCCAGGAAATGGAAACCCAGATTTTACGCTATTAAAAATGCTTAAATTAATTTGGTGATTATGTCGAAAAACAAAGAAATGGTGCCGAAATAAAAGAGTTTTTATATTGACCTTTTTAAACTATTCATCAAACAAAAAACTATGGAAACTTTTTTACTTGCCCTCGTAGACCTCTTCAAAGCTGTTATTGAAATAGTGTTTGCGTGTACATGTCTGCACGTTTATGGTAATGGTATTAAGTATGACATTAATAAGAGTGGTGTCTGCGACAGCCTGTGCAGATGCGCGTGAGGCGCGGCGTGTCGGTGGGGGTGCAGCAGCCCTCGAGCGGTGGCGCCCGGGTCAGCGCCCAGGGCAGTCGGACCGTGTTGCAGGGGCAAGACTCGCGCGTCAACGCCAACGCACACTGGGCACGCACGTTCGGCGGCGCCGGCGGCCCGCCCACCTACGGCGGAGGCCTCGACTACCAGCACCCCCGGGGCAGCGCCGCCGTCGACGTCAGCCGCACGCCGGGCTTCGGCAC
>NQII01001964.1:226145-272996 GCA_002778355.1 Clitarchus hookeri | reverse complement strand
TGTGGCGCAGTCAGAACGGCCGCAGCAGCCTCGACGCCAACGCCAGGTGGTCGCGCAACTACGGCGGGCCCTGGGGCACCTCCCGACCCGACTACTACGGCGGCATCAACTTCATGCACCGCTTCTAGTGACTGCGCCACTCTGACTATAAGGGCCGCTTTCCTTCTTGTGCCACAACAGCAAAATTACGTACTAGACAAAAAATATTTCCTTCGATATTAAAACGAGATAAAAACTCACTATGGCAGCTGAAAATTCCACTGTGTCACAAAATAACCAGTAGAGTTTCTGACCACTACGAACGGCCATCCTTTGACGCCATGAAACATGTACAACCTTTTAGCTGTTAGCATCATAAAATGGAGGAGAGATAAGAGTGCACATGCCAGCTGCAAAGAAACCCATATGTATCCCACCACTGAACTGCTTGTCTTCCTACAGAACTGTCAATATCACATGGCTTCACCTCAGGTAGCACTTTGTTTACTTAATTGTTCTGATACTACTTTTAACCCAAGTTGTAACGTAAATACAGTATGATGCAATCAAGTTCGTAAAATGTTAGTTTTAAGGCACTGATGTGGATGTTGTAAAACCAAATGTAAACAAAGAAAACATTCACGATTTAAAAATGTGATTTTGACAGTTCTTATGGCAATTCTCGAGTCAATGTTGGGGATGATGTTGATTAGTTCATGTTACTGTATAGCATTAAAGCCCCCTCCAGTTCCATTAGCCATTAGATTTAAAAATGGCTGTATTGGTGTGAACAATTACATTAAAATAAATCATTACACTGTTAGCTCACTGATCCAAGAATTTACCTATTATACTACAGATCTATTCCCAATGTCTCAAGGATTTTCCCCATACAAAATTTGCATTTTGTTAATGCTGTTAGCAATATCATATCATTTCAATTTTAAGTATACCAGTACTTTTACTTTTATAGTCTACATGCAATGTTCTATCAGCCAAATAATTGGGCTACCAATTCTCTGTCCGGAGCCTTGTTAACAGATTGATGTATCCATAAGCAAAACGTGTTAAGTTCACACATATAAGATACACAAACCTGGTTTTTCAAGAGAGATCCGTGAATTAAATGACCCTATAAAAACATTTTACAGATCTGGTGGTTTTGCCGGCTGTTGTTGAAAAACATATTGGTTTAGAAAAATATACCGTACTTTAATTCTCTAGCAATATCATTTAAATCACATACTTTCCTAANAAAAACATATTGGTTTAGAAAAATATACCGTACTTTAATTCTCTAGCAATATCATTTAAATCACATACTTTCCTAAAATTTTGAAATGCAAATGACTTACATTACTATTAGTTTAGTAAGTACATGAAATACCCATAAGTCTTTCACAACATGTAACATACCAAAGAAATTAGACTAAATATATTTTGTATAGAAAATGCTGTATGCATTTAAAATTATGCTATGTTTATAAAACTGCAAGGCGTTCTTTATAAAGTAAGACAGTAGTTGCTAATAAAAATCTTTCTCATATTATAAAATTATTATCCATTAATTTTATTTTACACTTTCCCATTAGGCTGATTAAGCCTGGGCCTACAGCAACACTTTTTAGGGGACGGCATGACATGACAGGCAAGATAGCAACAAAAAAATGCTTAATGCAAGTTTTTTGTATAGCTGTGTGCCAGAATAAAAGGTGTATTAATTCTAGAATAAATCCAATTCATTTGACTGGTAGTGTCTGGCAGTCAATTGTGTTTATGATATTAAGTATAAAGAACTTGCATTCCCATAATACTGATGGTATCTATTTGTTAAATTTTTTTAATTCGCCTCTTTGAAAGTTACATTTTAGCGCAGAGGTTTTTTTTATTATCTTTATTTGTTTATGGGTTATGAATTTTCCAAAAATTTGTGCAATAGACAAATTGCTACAGTTTGCAGTATACTGAGGCAATCCAAAATAAAAATACTTTGCATATATTACCGAAATTTGTTTCATAAAATGGAAACACGTAAATATAAAATGTTATGTAAAACTCAAATTTTAAAAAATAATTATGAACATTTTTTCACAAATTTTATAAAAAAAAAAATAATAATAAACCACAAAATGTATAACTTTGTTGATCTGGTTCACAACTGAATTTACACAAGAAGGAAAAATATGCTGAGTAAAGCTGTATTTTCCTAAATACATAAACTATCTCCTTCAAAAGCAAAAAATGCTGTAGCTATTTACGATTTCTTTTAGTTTTAAATTCCGTTCAGTTGCTTAAGAAAAGTGTGTTGTTGTTATTATTATTATTTAAATATATGAGTTTTGCATAACATTTAATCTCTATGTATATACAGTTTGTGTTCACTAACATATGTAAAGAATTTTTCGGGGGTTCACCTTAGCACACTGCTAAATGCAGTAACTTGTTTATTATACAAATTTTTGGAAGATTCATTACCCGTAAACAAATGAAGATAAAAATAAAAGCTCTGCGCCAAAACGTATCTTTCAAAGAGGACAAGTGACAAAAAAAACGTGAACAGATACAGTCAATATTACAGGGACAGAAGTTTTTTATTCTAAATATATGGGTGACCCTATGTTTTTGGTTGGTACTGTAGAAGGTGTACGAGACTTTCTAGTAGATCTTTGTTGGGTTTCGGGTTTTCANACCCTATGTTTTTGGTTGGTACTGTAGAAGGTGTACGAGACTTTCTAGTAGATCTTTGTTGGGTTTCGGGTTTTCAAGTTTCGCTCCACTGGCAGCTGAAGAGTGATAGTAGTTTGTTTTCAGTTATAACAAAAGTTTTATTTATTGCAACACAGAAATATTCTACCAATAGGCAAATCTTACAAGTCCACCAGCAGTTTATGAATATACAAATTTTATGAGGTGAGGGGGAAAAAACACTCTGAGGTCTGACGAGACTAAGGAGGGAGAAATAATTCCCAAGACAGAATCAGATAATTTTAGTGTTGGTGTATATAATGAAGGCTGCAAACGCTGTGTGCAAATTATAGCTTCTTGTTACGAGAATGACCTTGAGCTATACATTTTATAAGAACGCATCTGAAGATGAAAATGGTAACATGACAAAATTATGTCAATGTCTACACCAAGAAGATTTTTTCAAAGTGTATCTAAATGTAAGCATACAACTCAGAATTATACCTAGTACTTCATTGACCAACTGTTCAGCTAAACACCTCTTTTCTACTCCATGGCATGTGAGAAACTACACTCATTTGTAAAACAAAACTTGATCACCATGAACGAATTGCGCGAGTACCACAAAGGTTGGCACACAGTATTGTAAGAGCCAGACATGTGTCCCATTTGTGTTTAATGCAGTTAGCTTGTGCAGATGTACCACTAGGGGCCATAATGTCCCTCCATCATTCATATCTGCAAGACACTGAAGAAGGCCTTAGCAGCAGTGTGAGCAATGCGAGCCACAGAGCCAACTTCAGTGAACACGCAGCATGCCCAGACGGCGCATCTGACAAGCCTTTGCCCAGCTGGATGCGTTTCATAAATGCTGCATCGTTGGCCTACAAGACGCATGTTGGACGTTTTGGAGCATTGTTCACCACTTGAACCATTCTACTTCCACTGCGAGTCGGTGCTGGATGCAGTGGAATCAGGAAGGTACACACACCTGTCGAGAAGGCTCGGGTCAACCCTGGCGGACAACAAGCAGGAAGGATCATTTCTTCATGCAACAGGCTGTAATCACACCACAGGTGTCCTTGCGCACCATCCAGGGACATGTCACGGCAGCTGAGGATACGCCTATATCCACCAGTACCATATCTAGGCGGCTAACAGAGTGGGATCTGTCGTGGCGNGGATACGCCTATATCCACCAGTACCATATCTAGGCGGCTAACAGAGTGGGATCTGTCGTGGCGTCGCTTACAACGTCTACCATTATAACCTTGGCATCGCCAAGCACATGCGACACTTCTGCCAGGAACTGGTAGCATAACAGCTTGCAGATTGATGACAAGCTGTGTTCTGCGACGAATCACGGTACTGTCTGGATAGACTCCCGCCGAATTCGAGTCTGGAGACGTCCTGGCCAACGCCATAATCCACGCTTCATTGTAGAGTGGCACACCGCCCCAACGAGAGGTGTCCTGCTGTGGTGTGCCATTTCCTACAATTCCTGCACCNCTTCATTGTAGAGTGGCACACCGCCCCAACGAGAGGTGTCCTGCTGTGGTGTGCCATTTCCTACAATTCCTGCACCGCACTGGTAGTGATTTAATGGACACTGATGGTGCGGCAATAGGTCCAGGGAATTCTGCAACCATGTGCAATCCTCTNGCACTGGTAGTGATTTAATGGACACTGATGGTGCGGCAATAGGTCCAGGGAATTCTGCAACCATGTGCAATCCTCTTCCTGATGCAACTTGACTCAACCCCATTTTCCAGCAGGATAATGTCCAGCTTCACACAGCACGGGTATATCTGGTCTGTGTTCATCATATCAACATGCTTCTTCGGCCAGTGGCAACTGCGGCGGATTTGGAGGGTCAGGGTCAGTGTCAGTTGCGCCAGCTGTGGCATGATCTTGCTCAGGAGAACATCCAACGTCTGTATCCGCCATGCCCAACCGTATTACCACCTTTCTTCGACCTACAGGTGGTCCAACACTACACTAAGTGCATCCTGCAAGTGTTGGTCCCCTGCAATACATGCTTGTTGTACAATATTTTGATGTTTTGTGTATACAGTACATACTATCATATCCCTTACCTGTAACCACATGTGCCCCTGCAATGACACCAGTGATCAATTTTATTTGCAGTTGCAAATGAGTGTACTTGCTGTCAACTATGGTAAAAGACAGTTTATTAGCATGGCATTATTGAACATCAAAAGGAGGTTGCTGTGGGATGTGAACTTAAAGGACATTATCACTTCGTTTACCCAAAAGAAAGCTAAAAATTTTTTTTATCTCCAAATAAGAATATTAGTTATTAATATAANAGGAAGGCTAAAAATTTTTTTTATCTCCAAATAAGAATATTAGTTATTAATATAAATTTGCTGCTGTTGACAGTTGTACTTTTATAAGTAGTCTACAAAATTTAAAATATTTTCCTTGCTATTAAATAATACTGGCTATGCATTTTCATTGCAGCAATATTTTATATAGTAATTTAACATGTTACTAGGAACTTTCCTTGTGTCTATAGATCTTTCCTATTGATGGAACACAGTGATGATTAGTGGAGTGAAGATGAAAAATTTATTGTATTGCTGTTTTGATTTTTCTAATTTTTGGATTTATTTGGCGTTCTTAATATATTTTACAAGTAAATTTAAACTATTTTTAGATTAGCTTTGTAAAAGAAAGCAAAATAACAGTTTGTAAATGTTCCAAAATTAATCATGTGTGTTTTTATTTCTTGAGGCCGTTCTTTACAGCATACGAGTAATAGGTGGCTCAAGCCCCACATGCAGCAAGCATAGCATAGAAAAAAAATCCCATGCCAGGAGAGAATATGAAGCCTGGACATTAAAATATTGATATACATAGATGGAAAATGGCACTGGCTATGATTATATATATATATATAGACACACACACACTGGGTGAGTCTTGAGCGCCTATTTTTCAGTATCTATGCAACCAGCACACAATACTATCTATCTAACATAACATCAATTATAGCAGAAACCCACGTGCGCTGATTTGTTGTCGTCAGTACAGTAAGCGGTGAACGGATGGTAATGTCAGCAATGCGTTGAGAAGCAGTCACTGGTACGTGACGATTGTGTCTGTAGTAACACACATCTGCATCACTTCAAGCCATTGTGTTTCTTCAGGTGACACAAAATTACAGNTTTCCAGCAGGATAATGTCCAGCTTCACACAGCACGGGTATATCTGGTCTGTGTTCATCATATCAACATGCTTCTTTGGCCAGCAAAGTCACCAAGACCTTTTGCCCATCGAGAGCATTTGGGACCAGATTGGATGGCAACTTCGGCCAGCGGCAACTGCGGCGGATTTGGAGGGTCAGGGTCAGTGTCAGTTGCGCCAGCTGTGGCATGATCTTGGTCAGGAGAACATCCAACGTCTGTATCCGCCATGCCCAACCGTATTACCACCTTTCTTCGTCCTACAGGTGGTCCAACACTACACTAAGTGCATCCTGCAAGTGTTGGTCCCCTGCAATACATGCTTGTTGTACAATATTTTGATGTTTTGTGTATACAGTACATACTATCATATCCCGTACCTGTAACCACATGTGCCCCTGCAATGACACCAGTGATCAATTTTATTTGCAGTTGCAAATGAGTGTACTTGCTGTCAACTATGGTAAAAGACAGTTTATTAGCATGGCATTATTGAACATCAAAAGGAGGTTGCTGTGGGATGTGAACTTAAAGGACATTATCACTTCGTTTACCCAAAAGAAAGCTAAAAAAATTTTTTATCTCCAAATAAGAATATTAGTTATTAATATAAATTTGCTGCTGTTGACAGTTGTACTTTTATAAGTAGTCTACAAAATTTAAAATATTTTCCTTGCAGCAATATTTTATATAGTAATTTAACATGTTACTGGGAACTTTCCTTGTGTATATAGATCTTTCCTATTGATGGAACACAGTGATGATTAGTGGAGTGAAGATGAAAAATTTATTGTATTGCTGTTTTGATTTTTCTAATTTTTGGATTTCTTTGGCGTTCTTAATATATTTTACAAGTAGATTTAAACTATTTTTAGATTAGCTTTGTAAAAGAAAGCAAAATAACAGTTTGTAAATGTTCCAAAATTAATCATGTGTGTTTTTATTTCTTGAGGCCGTTCTTTACAGCATACGAGTAATAGGTGGCTCAAGCCCCACATGCAGCAAGCATAGCATAGAAAAAAAATCCCATGCCAGGAGAGAATATGAAGCCTGGACATTAAAATATTGATATACGTACATAGATGGAAAATGGCACTGGCTATGATTATATATATATATATATATATATACATACATATAGACACGCACACACACTGGGTGAGTCTTGAGCGCCTATTTTTCCGTATCTATGCAACCAGCACACAATACTATCTATCTAACATAACATCAATTATAGCAGAACCCACGTGCGCTGATTTGTTGTCGTCGGTACAGTAAGCGGTGAACGGATGGTAATGTCAGCAATGCGTTGAGAAGCAGTCACTGGTACGTAACGATTGTGTCTGTAGTAACACACATCTGCATCACTTCAAGCCATTGTGTTTCTTCAGGTGACACAAAATTACAGTCACTGCTTACTGTATTGACGAAAAGAAATCAACGCAACATGCTGTGTTGTAGCGATTCTCTATTTTCGCCCTTCTGATTGGCACAGGCAGACAACGGCGTCAAACAGACGAGGCACCAAAACGAGTACGTACATGGCACATGACTCCGCTACACAAGAAACACTTATTTTACAGCGGAGGCAATGTTTTGTTAGATGGGTAATATTGTGTGTGGGTTGCATAGAAACAGAAAAATAGGCGCTGGCGACTCATCTGATATATATAAAATTGAANATATAAAATTGAAAGAGAGTGAAAAAAAAAAGGGGGGGGGGTGAACTACTTGGCCTTGTTTTCGTCAAAAGACAGGAAAAGAAAAAGGGGACCAGAAAATCCAGAAGTGGATGAATATGTGTTAAAATGGTTTAAACAAGCGCAAGACAGAAAAGTGGGCAACTTATCCGAACTAAGGCTGAACAGTTTGCAAGTGACTTGGGAAAAAACGACTAAGGCCAGTACTGGTTGGCTGGATGGGTTCAAAAGTAGAAATAAAATTATTTTAAAGTCTGTGTGCAGTGATAGTGGTGGTGATGGTTTGCAAGCGGCTAATGACTGACAAACTGTTTTGTTAGAAATGATAAGTGACAGGGACCCAAAAAAACATTTTTAATGTACACGAAACATTGCTGTTTTTCAGGTGTACTCCAGACAAAACTATGACTTTTAAAGGTGAGAGCTGTAGTGGCGGTAAGCTTAGTATGGACTGAGTAACAATTTTAGTAGGAGCAAATATGGATGGTTCAAAAATTACCGTTATTGATAATAGGAAAATCCGCTAATCCTAGATTTTTTTAAATGTCAAATCCAAACCTGTAGAATATGAAGCCAATCAAAAGGCATGGATGACATGTGAATTGTTTGAAAAATGCTTGTAAAATTAGATAAGAAATTGGGCAAACAAAATCGGGTAGTTTTATTGTTTATTAACAACTGCAGAGCCTACAAAAGCATACATGTAATTGAGAATATTAAAGTGTTGTTTTTCCCTCCAATCATGGCTTCTATTGTTACGCCAATGGATCAAGGCGTAACTAAGAACTTTGAGCACTTTTACAGAGGGCTTCTTGTTGAAAACATCCTAACCGCTAATGAAGACAAAAAGGTAAAAATTGACCTTNTGAGCACTTTTACAGAGGGCTTCTTGTTGAAAACATCCTAACCGCTAATGAAGACAAAAAGGTAAAAATTGACCTTTTCCCAGCATCTCAGATGTGTAACCGTGCGTAGGAAAAAATTAAAAGCAAAACAATTGAAAATTGTTACAAAAAAAACAGGATTTTCCCAGCCAAGAAACAAGAATGACATCCAAGATAAAACTCAAGAAGATAACGAAGAGATCATGCCAGCTATGGAGGGTTTTGGAGATTTGACTTCAGCAGTTTCTGATGGAAAATTTGGACGGGGAGCAGACTGATGCTGAGGTTGTGAGCAGCAGGGTGCAGTGTAGAGGATCTTAAGATAAAGAAAACGAACCTTCCGACTGCCAGTGCAGACTTCTGTAAAAACAATGGACTACATCCACGAGCTACTGGGGTACTTTAAAGNACTGCCAGTGCAGACTTCTGTAAAAACAATGGACTACATCCACGAGCTACTGGGGTACTTTAAAGCATAGCAAAATGTAAGAGATACAGTTTTCAAATCACTTAATATCCTTGAAGATTCTGTAGTGGCTCAAAGACTCAAATNTGAGCACTTTTACAGAGGGCTTCTTGTTGAAAACATCCTAACCGCTAATGAAGACAAAAAGGTAAAAATTGACCTTCTCCCAGCATCTCAGATGTGTAACTGTGCGTGGGAAAAAAATTAAAAGCAAAACAATTGAAAATTGTTACAAAAAAAACAGGATTTTCCCAGCCAAGAAACAAGAATGACATCCAAGATAAAACTCAAGAAGATAACGAAGAGATCATGCCAGCTATGGAGGGTTTTGGAGATTTGACTTCAGCAGTTTCTTATGGAAAATTTGGACGGGGAGCAGACTGATGCTGAGGTTGTGAGCAGCAGGGTGCAGTGTAGAGGATCTTAAGATAAAGAAAACGAACCTTCCGAACTGCCAGTGCAGACTTCTGTAAAAACAATGGACTACATCCACGAGCTACTGGGGTACTTTAAAGCACAGCAAAATGTAAGAGATACAGTTTTCAAATCACTTAATATCCTTGAAGATTCTGTAGTGGCTCAAAGACTCAAATNCAGCAAAATGTAAGAGATACAGTTTTCAAATCACTTAATATCCTTGAAGATTCTGTAGTGGCTCAAAGACTCAAATAAAAAAAACAGTCAAATATTTTAAGTTTTTTTTACAAAAATGTAAATATGTGTTGCACGCACAGTTTTACTTATAAATACAGTACTGTAAAATCACTTTTAACCATGTAAATATGTATGTATTTTGCAATTAATACATATACTGTACTGTATTTTTATCGCATACAATTTTCTTGTTTCATTTTCGTTCCTGCACAATTTTTTTCTTAATTCGAAATTATTTTTTGATCCTTTCAGCATTGAATTAAGCAAGTTCCACTGTATTAAGGAGTGACAATATTTATATCATATTATACCATGTGTTAAACTAAAGTGAAATCCATTGTCCTAAAGTATGGGGGTAAGAAGAGGTGGAAAGCAAGAAGTTAGGAGAACGTCGAAAAGCGGTCCGCAAGGGTGAAAAATGTACATTTGGCTGCCAGTGGAGATGCTTAAAGTTCTGCCATGACCTCCAACATCAAGAGACACTATGTATCTTGTCCTATTACTTCACTAGCAGCCATAACTAACCTTACTACTACCTCCTTGCGGCATCAATGAGAAGCCCTCTGCATTAGAGGCAGCTGGAATGACTTGCCCAATAACAGGCATAANCTACCTCCTTGCGGCATCAATGAGAAGCCCTCTGCATTAGAGGCAGCTGGAATGACTTGCCCAATAACAGGCATAACCATTCAGTTCTCAAAACTATGACTAAGTGAAAGGCTGACAAGTCCACCCAGTAATTTCAAACCTGCACAAAGTTCTGTAATCATTTTTTGTAGTTAACCACTATTCATTCTGGGACACTTCATCTTCATTGTCACCAAGAATGTAAACCTGTTTTCCCAACTCCTCACTGGTGAGTCTCATCAGAGAAGCAGCAAGAACTTCAACAGTGTTGTCTACATAGATGAGGCGANCTACCTCCTTGCGGCATCAATGAGAAGCCCTCTGCATTAGAGGCAGCTGGAATGACTTGCCCAATAACAGGCATAATCATTCAGTTCTCAAAACTATGACTAAGTGAAAGGCTGACAAGTCCACCCAGTAATTTCAAACCTGCACAAAGTTCTGTAATCATTTTTTGTAGTTAACCACTATTCATTCTGGGACACTTCATCTTCATGGTCACCAAGAATGTAAACCTGTTTGCCCAACTCCTCACTGGTGAGTCTCATCAGAGAAGCAGCAAGAACTTCAACAGTGTTGTCTACATAGATGAGGCGAAGTCTGGCGACGTCATGGTTGACATCTGGCACTCTACCTTCAAATCATTAAATTGTTAAAATCTACAACAGACTTGGGAAATTTTATTTACCACATTCAACTAGCAGAGTGCTGTGCTGTCGTGTGACATGGAAGTAATTGTGGGGTGTCAATTTTCATTGTTGTTTCAGATTGTTTCGATTATAATAAAATTATTTAAAATGTAAGAATATAAACTTGTGACTGTATTCAATTACTGACCCATACTAATATTTCAGAAAGTAGGAACCACAACTGCATAACAGTTTGATAATATTTTTACTTTGGGTGTGAGAAAGAAGGGAGGGGGGGGAGGCACCAAAATATTATCTGCTTACACTTTTAAAATGTCGAGGGCTGGCCCTGATGAAAAACATGCGAAGAAGTTTCAAAACTAGACATGTTTTGTTTAGTGAAAATATCAATATTTTGTAAGTTTACAGTATATTCATAGTAATCTGAACAGTAATCAATTAGTGAAAGTCTGAGTCTTAACGCCCCTTGGTAACCAGTGGCGGTTCCTGCTATAGGGCTGCAGGCTCCCCTGAATTATTTGCGAATTACAGTAAACAAATTTTAATGTTGCAGCTGCCTGCAATTAAAATGGAACCCTATTATGATCGCTTCGAACTTTCTACTGTGCCATTGACTGTAGACGACTGAGCACGACGTGTTTACGTAGCTTGTACAGCGCTAGGATGGGTGGCGTGGCTGGGCAGCCCATCTGGCCTTGCTAGCGCATGTGCATACCGGTGGTAGGGACGTGGAATGTAGCTAGTAGGGAAAGGAGTGTGTCTCACTCTTCATGCACACGTGGGCTGCAAGGTTGCCAACCCTTACAGCACNTATCTGCTTACACTTTTAAAATGTCGAGGGCTGGCCCTGATGAAAAACATGCGAAGAAGTTTCAAAACTAGACATGTTTTGTTTAGTGAAAATATCAATATTTTGTAAGTTTACAGTATATTCATAGTAATCTGAACAGTAATCAATTAGTGAAAGTCTGAGTCTTAACGCCCCTTGGTAACCAGTGGCGGTTCCTGCTATAGGGCTGCAGGCTCCCCTGAATTATTTGCGAATTACAGTAAACAAATTTTAATGTTGCAGCTGCCTGCAATTAAAATGGAACCCTATTATGATCGCTTCGAACTTTCTACTGTGCCATTGACTGTAGACGACTGATCCCCTCGACTGAGCACCACGTGTTTACGTAGCTTGTACAGCGCTAGGATGGGTGGCGTGGCTGGGCTGCGGTGAAGGCAGCCCATCTGGCCTTGCTAGCGCATGTGCATACCGGTGGTAGGGACGTGGAATGTAGCTAGTAGGGAAAGGAGTGTGTCTCACTCTTCATGCACACGTGGGCTGCAAGGTTGCCAACCCTTACAGGCAGTGGGATGAGCAACTGGTGGGTGCGTTTATATTGCTTTGCTGTCATCAAGCTGGCGATTACTTCAGGTGAGAAGTGAAACATTTGAAGGTTTGTGGTATGCTATTCCCACTATATTTGAAATTAATTTAACATGAACAGAGTAAATGTGGCAGGTTTATAAGCTATTTCTTTTTCTCAATTAACACTAGAAGAGAAATTGAAATTTAAAACAAAGGACAAACTATTCCTGATAGAATAATTAATCAGCCTTCATTAAGCAAACAGCAGATATAAAAAAAAATTTTATTGTGATGTGCATGATATGCACAAATGGCTGTGTTGATGTGAATCAACAAATGCTCTATTTTGTTTTCCTTGTTTGCTGTATGATAGTGACAAAACTTGTGTTGAGACTGTTGTAACGGACTTAAAACATTTAAATGAAAAAGTTATAAAACGTGAAGACTATGCAAAACATTTAAAGAATCTAATTTATTTTACTATGCTGGGAAAAGTCAATATTGCTACACAGCTGAGTGAAGCTCACAGACTACAAATTAGTGGACACAATGAGGAAGTCAGGAAAAACAGGAAAATAATTTTTAAAAAAATTTACTTTATTAAATTTTGTGCAAAATTTGAACTTCCTCTGCGTGATCATGATGAAAAAGCCGATTCACCCAACCCGGGTTTATTTTCCTCTTAAGGTTATTGGAATTTGCTAGCAAACTAGATGAAAGTCAAAGGACATAGCTAGATACATCAAATGTGTTTTAAGAGGTCTCCAAAGACAATTCAAAATGAATTATTAGACTGCATGCTGGAAGCCTGCCAAGAAAAAATTTGTGCTGAGATCAATTACGGTTTATAGCTGTGATGTCAGAAAATACATGTATCTCAAAAAAAAAAAACTCAACAGGTTTTTGTCTTCCACAAAGAGAGAGAGAAGGGACTGTCCATGAAAGATTTTGAGGTTTCTTCAATCAATAATGAGTTTGTGCAGAATGTTTGGCCTAGTGCATTTTAGAACAACTTCACATTGTTTCAAAGGATAATTTCAACAAGTTAATTGTACAAACATATGATGGAGCTTCTGTGATGAGTGGGGAGAAAGGAGGAGTGCAGGCAATAACTAAAGAAACCTACAGGAATGCACATTTTGTGCACTGTCTTAATTTCATTATACAAAAAGCTGCTCATCAAAACCAGCAGGGTTAAATTTTTTTAAGCAGTTTTTCAAGAATACCTACTTTATTTCTCAAGGTGACCTCAGCCACTATCGGTGATTGATAATGTGTCGCGACACATTCCTCTACCTTCAAATATTAGTTGGAACTTCAATAACGGAATTGTGAACACAGTTTTCCAAAATAAAGATGTTTTAATTTATTACATTAAAAATTTTTAAAATGTAAATTCACATCAGACAGTCAATGCAGCAATAGGTCTTCCCAGGATGTTGCATGTTGAAGACTTCCAATTTTGGCTATCCATTTTTCATTGTATCATGCCTTATGTTGACATAATGTATGACAAGAAGAATAAAAATGCTAACTCTTCGACTATTCATATAGCGTTGCAGGATTTCAATGAGGTAATAATAAAAATCAGGAACTAAGTCAATCCAGACTAAAAAACATCCATTTCTAAGAGAAGGAAAAGAAGTGAGGATAATTTTATTGCTGGGAAATAAATAAGTGATGCTATTTGGTTCCAAGCACAAGAACAATTTTAATTAACTAATCATCTGTCAGCAGCAAAACTCCTTAATCACGAATTTTTTTCGAGAAAATTCCAGTTTCTCTTTTACAACAGAGCTTCTTGAAAAAACTGTAGTAGCATATCCTTTTCTTAATAAAGCAAGATTGCAAAGAAGAGAACTGTCAGTTATTTATGGTAGAACATAGTTTCACAATATTTCCAGTGCTCTAAAAATATATCAGGTATCATTAAGCAGTGGCCTTGAGGACTCATTTACAGAATATTCGCCCTTCTGAAAATTATTTTAACAACACTGATGACTACATCATAACAAGAAAGATATTTTTCTACTTTGAAAAGAATAAATAACTTTTGACGCGCCATGAGCGACGTCATTCTCTCATGTAGCCTCGCCACAGCCACGGCCCCCTCCTAAGAAGAGCCATTACGTCGCACACGCCACAGCCCGCCTTCAAGCCCAGGATTGGCTTACCCAACTGTTGCCGCCTGCTGCGCTGCAACCTGCTTTGCATCAAGTGACAGCACGAGGGGAAGTAGCAGCCGCCTTCGGCTATCTCCGCCGGCTCACCACCGTCACTCTCTCTACGTTTCTTCTCTCTCTCTCCACACCCCGCAACCCCCACAATGGCCCTGTGCGCCACGTATAAATAGGACTCGCAGTCCTCAGTTCGAGGCTGTATCATGCCAGTATAGTTGCAGAACGTTACTCTGCTCGAAAGCACACCGAGAACGTCACGTCTACCTCCGCAGAACGTTACTCTGCCAGAGAGTCAACAGACTGCTTCAAGTCATCACTGCCATTCACAGTCCTGTCCAGAGTTCTACTCTGCACAACACAGCCTCGCTGCCCGCCAGCACACCGGAGCCGTCGCGCTTCCAGTTACCTAATAGCTCACCTACAGTTGACTTAAGTATGAGTACCACTGACTTGGAGGTCGCCCTCACCTCCTGCGCAGCCGCACCTTCCGAGACTAGGTAAATCACCAGTTGGTAACCTAGGATCGGCCATTCAGGCCTCAGTCAGGGTACAGGCTGGTTTATGTATGTTTCATTGAGCAATCAATAAAACAGGCGTAAATCTGACTTGGTTTAGTTCTCTCTTCCAGCACACTGTATTTTCTACACCTTGCTCCCACTGTTTCCTGTTTAGTCACCTTTCCTAGTAAGACTCTTCCAGGAATAGCCACGAGCCGAACTATTACTCCTTTTCTCTTCTATTGGTAGCTGCCTCGAAGTGCAGTTTAGGAAGCTTGCCTTCCTAAGCCCCACTAGAGCAGTTGTCTCTCTGACTATCGCCCCTCCAGTAAATGCCTGGGTCCGCCAGCGACGTCTCGCTCGCCAGGTCACCTGTTTGGAAACGATAGGCCAACACCCAAGGAGCTCCGCTCTATGTGACACCTGGGTCCATCAACGATGCCTCGCACGCTACTCGCCAGGGAGCCACGGGAGTGGTTGCCCCTAGCCCTGCTGGTACTTGGGTCTGCCAGCGACGGTTCATTCGCCAAACCACTGGACTGAAGGCCAGTAGATCAGGCGTCCAACCTTACCTAATCTCCGCCCCCTACTTTCCATCAGGCTGTGTCTACCCCTTACTGGCCACCCGCTATCTACCTATCTGGTCTCTCAACACACTTATGCCTCACCATAGGGCTGGACGGGGCTAGCTCAGGCTGGGGTACTGAAGAGCAGTGGTTCAGGTGTCAACCAGTGTACACGTGGAAGAAAGAGGAGGCTGCACGTCAGAGAGGGTCTGCATCCAGCTCGTCAAGCTCAACCTTGAACCTTATTTGACACATGTCTCGTGCAATATCTCCGCTGCCTCCAAAGCAGCCGAAGACGACACCCACCTTTGCCCGGCCAACCAACGTTACTAGGGTAGTCAGGTCCCTTAACATCACACCCACTTATACCCCGACCAGAGTACCCACTCACCCATCACTCGCAAGCGCGCCACTCAAAGCACAATGCTCCATCATAGAAGTGGCCAAATCTAGCAACGTAGGCACCCGGAAAAACCCAGTGCAAGTGGCAACCACTGCTTCACCATCGACCAGGGAGGGTTAAGTACCTCGGCCTTACCATCCAACTACCATTCTCACCACGGTTAAGCGACGAGGCGACAACTTAATGTCTGAAGAACGTTTATCAGCTTTAGGGATGTTGGGTTCAGAAAAAAACTATGATAAATAACACAGCAGACTTCAACAAACAAGTAATTGAAAACTTTGTTATTAGAAAGGAAAGACGAATCAACTTAACCTATAAGTAACTAATAGTATCAATTATCAGCTAAATGTGTCTTCTTAATTTAAACATAATGCTTTATTTTCATTTTCAAATACAGTGGGGTGTAATAGGTGAAGAGTGTGTAAATTAGACACTAACCCTTGTGATCTTTTGTATCCTTTGTGCACTCGAGTGAGTGATTGATGAAAGGTATGTTAAAAATTGTTTTTACTTATTAAATTTATTTATTAATTTGTAGTGTTGCAAATCTGTGGTTTAAAAATCACAAATTAAAATGGCAGGATTATTTTATTGGCATAGCATAAAATAGGGAATGAAAAATGAAATTACAATGTTAAAACAATTTTATATTAATAAAAATTTTTGGGACAAAAACTTTTTAACATACTGAAGCTATAAAGAAAAATTAGATCCTTTATTTTTGATTTTGGTAAGAAATTCTAAATACTTAATGAAAATCTAAGCAAAATGGAAATTCAAGTTCACTGAGTATACAGTGCTTGTCAAATGTTCGTTCAGATGAATAACAATGAAAATTTTTATTGTTTGTCGATTTGACTATGTTTATTACTAAAATAATTACTTGAAACTTGACTTGAAATGTTGGCGAAAGCTTTTTTGTTAAGTTCAACAATTTTATTAAAACATTTATTCCTTCCTTATACAATTCATTCGTGTCTGTTATTTTTTTTACATGTACTTTAAAGAAATATTTTGGAGGGCAAGTTTGATCTCACAATTTAACTGAATTCAGTTGATTATATGCAAGCATTTAGTTGACAATATATAATGAAAAACTTGATCAAATTTTCAGATTTTCGTTAAACCTTAGTTAAAGCTAAGGTCTCATAAAATAATTTTTAATTTTTTTTCAGTTTCATGAAATCAAATTTTTATTTTGTTTTGTGAAACAAAAAGCCCTTTTCACACAACCCTAGAATATTGTAAATCTTATTTCCGCACTTACAAATGGAAAAGTGTTATGTAGTTCCCTACCTTACTCACTGTGCAGTGGTACCTGTGCTGAAACTCACAAGCAGCGACTATTGGTAACTACTAATGCTGCAATAGTAAATTACATATCATCTTCCCATCCTGACAAGGAGCTTAAATATGTGTCCCGTTGAAGTACCACTTTTATATCATGTGCATAAGTGAGACATCAAGTGCCTAGCATGCAGGAGAGGTCATAAATATCACCTATTTAAAATAAATAACTACTTATACACAAAAAAATTGCTATAAAATGTAGGTATTATTATTTAATTTCAATTACAAATTAAACCCATATAACACATACACCAACTTCTTTATTTCCATTTAATTTTCATGGCTAGTCACATAAGCTGTAAGAAAAATTTATATTCATAAAGTTTAAAGAATGTCAAACTTTAAAATCACAATGATGTATACTAACAGCAGCACTACTGTTTCTCAGCATTGTGTATGCTAATTTTTAAAAGATTGACTGTTACACTGTAATATATAATTTAAAATATTTAACCTTCCTTTAATAACGAGATTCTTAATAAATAGTACTGTTGTCAAATCTAAAATAATAATGAATTCTTTTACTAAACAATTAAAATGTACAAGAGACAATAAATTTGTTCTATATAAGTTCAGAATAGTTATATATGTATTCTGTTTTATTTCTGCCAAATGAAGCACTTAAAAATCAAACGTTCACTACAAATTTTGTGTGATAACATGCACCAACTGTGGCAGAATTATGATTAGGTAAGATATTTACTTTCAAATTTTCCAACCAAATGGACAGTGAATTGACCCTTACTCAAATGATATTAATTTTTAATATAATTACAATTTTCATTAGTGTCCATGAATTTTTAACTGCAAAAATGAATGTCTTTTATTTTATCATTTATTCTATAAATGTTCCCACAGTTAGAATAGTAATTGACATTGACTTACAAATTAAGTTAATGCAAAACTTTTTTTATTAGTGGATGAAAACTATAAAATTTTCTATGAGGTTTTTTATGTAATTATTAATATCTGAAGGTTATTCTTATCTTGTACAAAAATTACATTCAATCATTAAAATATTAAAAACTTTAAAGAGGGGAAAGCTTTCTGAATACCCTTTATTTTCCTCACCAATTCACAGCAGCCTTTCAACAATGTGGCCTGTAGTCTGACTTGTATCCTCAATTTAAAACTGTTCCAGCATCATTCATTGAAATTGTTTAGTTTCTACAACCACAATTAATTTTGCAATGAAGATTCCTTACACTTATAGAGTAAAATTCCTATTCTTGGTGCAGTTCAATAACAACACAAGGGGCACTTTACATTAGTTTTTTTATTTCAACTCATTAAACCAAAAAAATTGTAGTTTGAAGTGCTTGTGAAAATTTAAACTACAACATAAAAGTAAAGAAATCTATACAAAATTCACTTACTTGACATTGCATGGTTGAATGGGAGAGAACAGGACTAACGACAAAACTTACTTTGGAGCTGCAGAACTGGGCCTTAAAAGTTTACCACACACACAGAAAGGCTAGGCACACTTACAAACATATTTGGTGAGACTCATTTCTTCCCTTGCTGGAACAGCAACTTGCTACATGCCTCAAATCTCACAGCAGTGTTGGACCCAACACATCACGAAGCTGAAAACTTACAGAAAACAAAACATGTACGTATGTGGTCATCAATATACATGCATAACTTTCAACTTAAATGCATAACTTATTAAATAACAAGAAGGAATGAATCCTAATGTTTCTGAAATACTGCTGTTACTGCAATAAAACAGACTTAACTGCTAAAATAAAACAAACAAAACATCGAGTAAATTCTTGTAATATGTCTGCAACAGTGTTCAAATCTCTCACTGAAGTGAGGAATGCAAGAGCAGTACATATAAAAATCCTGGGGTAGATTCACTTTATTATAAACAATACTTGTAACACCAAGATTTAACTGTAAAAACTTATATCAGCTCGTGGTGCATCTTTTTTAAAAGTATAAAGTAGTTGCACGATGGGCTTAGCGCAAGTGTGTATCCCCCACATATTTCATCTACACCACACCACACTTTTGAGCCTCTGTATGGTAGGCAGTCAGCGTGGAACCCCACCTAGCTGGTCACCAAATAACTGAGAACGAAAGCAGCAGCAGTCTTAAATGAGACAGATGTGCAGTTCTGCGACATAGAGCACTAGTGGTAGTGATTATGTTCCCTAGCCTGTTGGCCTGGTTTTCAACAACATGCACCCTTGTACCACTCTGCCAGCCCTACAAGAAGCTCTTTGTACTACACTGAAGAGCCAACAAAACTGGTACACCTGCTTAATATCGTGTTAGGCCCCTGCAAGCACGCAGAAGTGCCGCAAGACGACGTGGCATGGACTCAACTAATGTCTGAAGGTATGCAAGAGGTAATTCACACCATGAATCCTGCAGGACAGTCCACAAATCCATAGGAGTACGAGGCGGTGGAGATCTCTTCTGAACAGCACGTTGCAAGGCATCCCAGATATGCTCAATAATGTTCATGTCTGGTGATTTAGGTGGCCAATGGAAGTGTCTAAAGTCAGAAGAGTGTTCCTGGATCCACTTGATAGCAACTCTCGACGTGTGGGGTGTTGCATTGTCCTGTTGGAATTGTCCACGTCCGTCGGAATGCACAACGGACATGAATGGGTGCAGGTGATCGGACAGGATGCTTACGTATCAGGGGTCCCATTTCACGCCAACTGCACACGCCCCATACCATGACAGAGCCTCCACCAGCTTGAACAGTCCCCTATTGACAGGTAGGGTCCATGAATTCGTGAGGATTTCTTCATACCAGTACACATTCATCCGCCCAATATAATTGGAAACGAGACTCGTCAGACCAGGCAACGTGTTTCCAGTCATCAACAGACCAATGGCGGTATTGGCGGGCCCAGGCGAGGCGTAAAGCTTTGTCTCGTGCAGTCAACAACGGTACACAAGTGGGCCTTCGGCTCCGAAAGCCCATATCAATGATGGTCCATTGAATAGTTCGCACGCTGGNGGTGTTGGCGGGCCCAGGCGAGGCGTAAAGCTTTGTCTCGTGCAGTCAACAACGGTACACAAGTGGGCCTTCGGCTCCGAAAGCCCATATCAATGATGGTCCATTGAATAGTTCGCACGCTGGCACATTGAAATCTGCGCCAATTTAAGAAAGGGTTGCACGTCTGTCACGTTTAATGATTCTCGTCAGTCGTCATTTGTCCCGTTCGTTCACAATTTTTTTTCAGACAGCAGCGATGTCGAAGATTTTATGTTTTACCGGATTCCTGATATTGGCGGTACACTCATGAAATGGTTGTACGCGAAAATCCAAATTTTATTGCTACCTTGGAGATGATATGTTCCATATCTCGTGTGCCGACCATAACACCACATTCAAACTCACTTGAATCTTGATAATCTGCCATTATAGCAGCAGTAATCGATCTAGCAACTTTGCCAGACGCTTGTTGTCTTATATAGGCGCTGCCGACCGCATCGCATTACTCTGATTGGTTCCATACCTCTGTTATTTGCATACGCACGCCTATACCAGTTTTTTTGGCTCTCCAGTGTATATTCTTATGCTGTAAATCAGGCGTGTCAAACTCAAACTGGTGTGGGGGCCATAAAATGTAATCAAGAGAGCAGAAAGGGTTATATATATTTATATATATATATATGCACTACGGGGCACTATGCGATTGTGAAATTAGCAAAGTATGCACATATATATGATGTACTAGGCCTATTATCTCTTTTTGTGTACCAAAAAATATTTTGGCTGAAAACAACTCTCACTAGACTTTTTAAATATTTGTCTATGAGCTAACTTCTTAGTTTGGATTTGTTTAACTTTATAGACAAAAAAAAAAAGAACTGTTCAGAAAAAATATTTTAAAAATTTGTTGACTGAGTGATTGTTACTAATAAGTTGTGGCCACACACATACGAAACATAGGGTACATACAGCCTGTGAACTGAGAGTTTGACATGCCTGCTGTTAAATCATCCCACAGAACAATGATTTGAAAAGTAACTCTACCTCACTGACAGGTAAGCTGTAGGGTTGAGTTATAATGGGTAGGGATGTTTCTTGCTAAAAAGGTGTCAAATCTGCAGCAGACTTTTATAATTACAATTAACTTAGTTCATTGGATCCCACATTGGGCTCCACTGCTGGAGGGTACCTCTGCTTCTATGAAATGTTACCAGTTGTACCTTCAGTTGTGCTTGAACAAGGGACACATTCTGGCAGGTGCTGCTGTTGGTGGCTCAGTGATCCCGTGTCCCATCATAGCACTGCCCAGCCTGCAAACATGCCAACAGACCACCAGGCATCCACTAGTGCATGGTGTTGGTAATAAACATACACTATGCCCAGCATAAACAATTAAGCACAAAGGTATATAGCAGAAATGTTCTTTTGGTGATAATCAGTGGAGATTATCAGGAGGATTTCGGTAATTCATCCCTCAAGATTATACCTTGATGCCTGATCTAACAGACCAGGTTTGCACAGGGCTGCTGTATCCCTCTTCCTTCAGAGTTTCCAGAATGGAAAAATCCCAGGTACAGGAAGTACACAGACACTATGACAAAGAGGGTAAAATCTTACTTCCACTGACAGGTGATGGCAAACAGATCTACGATTTAGCAAATCCAGCACCCACCCTTTGACTGATAGTGCCTAATTGTATCATAAACCCTGATTCTGAGTTATTCCCTGAACAACAGGGCAAACAATGCTGTTGGGTTGAGCAGATCTATGCCTTGGCACATCCTGTGACTTGAAACATTGTAGCCCTTTATTCGTCAGCAGAGGAAAGTGAGAAAGATGGAACACGCATAAGTGGAACCCTACGTGCAGCAGCGCAGACTAACGCTGGCAATGGAACTCAGTCCTCTATAACTAGATACCACCAGACACAGGCATTGGTACAGAGAAGTGCCAGCCTTGATGGTTGTGGTCACCAACCACCATGATGAGACACATTGTGACTTCAGTGAAGTGTTGTAATGACGCAATATTCTTAATTTTTCGGGACACGGATGTAAAATTCTTTCGTGTGTATTTAGCTTTGGAAAGCTTCGTAATATTTTATCAGGTTTCAAGTTAAAGCCGCGGTGGTTCGTTTCCCGTTTGTTTGTCGAGCAGACGTGTGCTTTTGAAGGTTATTGAATGGACATCTACTGTTTACGTTGTAACAGGAGTCCGTTTACCGTCTAGTTTCAAAAGTTGTTGTTTTGGTTATGCGGCCGTTGCAGGTACAATAACATGTTGTGAGCGCGGGACACAGCGCAGTTTTGGATGACGCTACTGGCAGATGCTGGAGGCCATGCGCTTATCTTAGGAGAAGGGGGAGATAGGCCTGCCTAATATATACTGGTGGTGCCTATCGCCTAGAGAGAAAGTCACCAACCGTCGAAGAAGATGCGTCGGGCATGAGAAGACGCACCAGCCCGAAAGAGCGTGGGTCGTTAGGGTGCCAGGAGGAAACGAACATCCCTCCTGCCTTCGTAACTTAGTCTTGCGAGGCAAGTTTGAGACATTAATAAACTGTAAACTACTGTGGCGCTGTTTTCTGCACTGGTATAACTAATTATGAAAGTTCGTACTCTGCAAACTGGAAAGTCGTCTGTGCACTGTGAAACTTCAATGATAAATAAAGTATAAAGCAAACTGATCTGGAACTTCTTTTTAATTAATCGGCGTCACCTGGTACTGAGTCTCGTATTCTACCTATGAGCAAGCCGTGGCAACGTAAACATTCGGCAGGGTAATACTTCCGCAACATTACAAGATGGCGCCCAACTGTGCGGCTGCATTATTATAAATACGGTAGTAAATAAGACGGAACATTCCAGTGTGCTGTAACCATGTCTGCTGCAGCTCCAACACTCCCCCAGCTACTCCCACTTGGCACAATTCACTTGCATTGCAGTATCCACTGCAGGCACGATCCAGGTTTCTTCCTGACATGGGACAGGACCCTCGGAGAGTAAGAATTATGGTCACTTCACCCAGCATCTGAACCTTTCATTCCACATTTTCTCTCAAGTGATCCAGCCAAGTCTTAACAGTAAAGTGACTGGCTATCCAACATCCTAAGCATGAGCACCAAATACCAGAAGTGTACACGGCTTAAACAACAAAAGCTCCCACACTGAGGACTATCACTCCTAAACACCTAGGTTCCTGAATTGCAATATTAATTGGGGCCCTATTCTGCAAATTTTTACTGTTCTTATATGAAGACATTTACCACCTAACTATCTTTACAAGGCAAAATTGTACTCTGTAACTCAAAATGTCATCAGAATGCCTCATAACTGTCTTTATACAAAAGACAGGACAACAAGGTGTCTTTATGAACTAAAGTGGAAAGAAAATGGCCTACATATTGAAATTAATTCTAGCAAACAAGTTCCACAGAAAAATTTAGTTATAAAATCCCCCAAAAATGAGAGATATTATATTACGTTACATTTTTGCACAATTAAACTGTGTTTGGATCATATTTAAGGAGAATATTTTATAATTTGCCACTTAACTACGAAATGACGGATTCTGTTATTCGAAAATATATTAAGAAATAAATTTCCTTTATACGTAGTTTCACTTTAATAACACAACATCTTGTAATAATGGAAAAAATACAATTCAACAAGGAGATCAATTTCAGAACACAGACCACTGCATTGCCAAACACATCTTTGCACAAAGACATCAATAAAGATATGGCTTACAGAATACCACATAAAGATGATTACGGGATTAGACACTAACCAGTCGATTGTTAAATTATTGTTAGTTTCTCTGTGAAGAAATCCATACGTAACTGACATCTGGTAGAAAAATTTGCCACCGACAAGTATTTGTCCAAAAATTTAAAACACCACCCGTATCATAAACATGGCAGTTACCAAGTCTGTGTCTCCCATCCAGGTATCATGCAAAGAAGCAATGTTTGAATAGCAGGGAAGCTGTAGACACAAAAATGTTCTACTAGATAGCATCACTGGTTAGAAATTACACATTCTTGCTTAAAGCAGCATGAGACAGACCAGTGTGCACGCAAGCTTCTGCTGCAAGCTATATGTGTGAGTATGGTCCTCCGTGCAGAGGAGGAACTGCAGACTCACTGTACATGATGTGGCCCTCACGTTGCCAGACATTCCAGTTTCACAGCGCTGCAACGCTTCTTCGAAACTGTTGATCCACTGTAGCTGCCTTATATCCCAGTTGCTTGCATTTGAAACAAACATCTCACAAATCACAGATTCATATTTTAAACACACTACACAGGAAATGTCCCTGCAGGAAAGGTCACCCAGTAGAGTTGCTAAGTTTTGAGAAACTACCACAAGCCACATCTTAGGATAAATTATTAATATTTAATAGTTCAATGATAAACTTAACCATTCTGCTTGGCAAGTGATACCAAATACAGTAAAGAATAATACCAGATATGAATACGCTTTAGTATTAGAAACAACTATGATATTAGTAGTATGATACTAGTACAACTATGATACTAGTATTACGTAAGTAACAGAGCAAACATGGCACAACATTTAAACTGCCAACTAAATTGTTTAACTCAAATAACTGACCTACATTATCATCCTTCCCTTTTCTGTGGTCCTGATTACATAAAGTAAAGAGATTTAATTTTGCCAAATGCCACTTTTTATTTAATTAAGTTAAAAATGTAAATGATTGTAGTTTTTCAAAAAAAATCACAAACAGTTGGAGTACATGCATATTAAGTATTACTGAAACTTGAAAACTGCACACCAATATCCATACAAAAAGTTAAAGCTTCATTAATATTTAATTGTTTCAAGTTTATGTTGTTTTAAAAAAAAGTGTGTGTATGTACATGAATGTGTGTGTGAGAAACAGAGAGAATGTCATGTCCACAAATCCACAGTTATGACCGCAAACACATTATGAAGCATTTTGCAAATTAATGACTGTAGAACTAACACCAATGGCATTATCTCATGTGCTGTTTATGAACATGAAGCAACTTGAAAAGGATATGTGAGCAAAGTAATTTATGTACTTGCTGGGAATGAGAATTCTCCCTTGAATAATAACCAAACAAATTCCATACCCCAAAAAATGCAATTTTCTACAATTACCACATTTTTAAAGAAAAGTACCTAAAGTAAATCCCAGCAAAATTTATCACAGCGCAAGGTCATTGTTAATTATTAAATATTTAGAATTCACAGTAATAAGATTAGTACAAAAAAAACCCTCAAAAAGTCAGATAGAAAATAGATTCCAGCAAAGCAGGTTTACAACAAAATTCATATGCCTACTTAAAAAAAAAGTATGCTCTTAGCATGCTACTATTCTTTTTTAACTACCATACAGTAAAAGAATGCGATTTATAGGAAAACTGCAGGAAAGGATTATAGGTATGATAGGAAATTATGCTCGAGATGACACAATAAATGAAAAAGTTTCAATATATTGAAACAGTGAAAACTGCATGCATAAAATGATTTTTAAAACAGGCAACAATTTACCACAAAAACACCTCTGTAACGTGTCCCATTCTCTACAGTATTTGTGATTACACCATGTCCTTTCTTTTTGTCTTTGGTAATGGTGCAGTAATTCACTCTGTGTACTAACTTGCAGCAGTTGCTAGCCCATGTGCTGGGCTGCCAATGCTGCACTGGAATAATACATTAACTTCTTGGAACATCCTTGCAATGTCACAGCATCTGTTTACACACTGGTGTCTAAACCAAAATGGTAGCTGGTCTGCACTTTAACCAACTCAACCAAACATTTCACAGGTGGCACAGCACAAACCATCTGTTCAGCTGACTATGTTGATCAGCCAATGCAGATCGTTCATTAGCAACAGATGTACTCAAAACCTTAACAAACATAAATCTGTTAAAACCAAGAGCACTCATGCACACTTTGGTTTTACAATCATCATTTACATGTACTTACAGACACAAAACATTATTGTCAACAATACTGTATGCACTGTACGAGATTCATTCACCAACACTCACTCTTCACAGATCAAAGGAAAAGCAAAATCAATAAATTCATGTACACACTTTATTTTCCACAAAATTCAAACATACATTACATAACCATTTAATTCAGGTAATATTTAACACACACATCATTTTGCAAAATTCTTTTGCATTTACTATAACGAGACTTTAACCAACTGCTGCTACAGACGTCACATCACTAAACATATATACAATTCTAACGTTGAATTTCTGACAGTACATATGTTTTGCATTAACATCAATGTCAAACTTTCCTTCAGGAGTACAGTCAATCCTTGAATAGCATGGCAGAATGGCTCAGTGAAAAATATTTAGAGTTATGGTGAGTTTAGTTTTTTCGCTTCAAATGAAAAGTACCCTAAAGGGCCTAAAGTAATGTTTCCTACCCCAAAAAAAAAATTTTTTTAGGGCAATGTTAAATTACTATACCTCAAATTACAATATTTCAATGAAGCATAATTTATTTTAGTGCATGTACTGTGTTTACTCACATTTTTTCTTGGCCCCCTGTCCCCAAATTCCTGAAGACTTCCTCTTTCTGATCTTGAGAGAAAAATTTAAGAAATACAGTAGAGTCCCGCTAATCTGAACCACGCTAATCCGAAATTCCGGTTAATCCGAACAAACGAAAGTACAGTAGGTTGGAAAAAATCAAAACAAAAATACAACCCCATATTCAGTTTATTAGTCGTCTGTATCTTTATACATTGTATGTAAACGGTAATTATAGTACTTACAAATATTATTTGTTCATGTTCACATAATCAGTTAGTCTTTTCTGGCGTAATGAAGAAAATCTGCTGGACGAAGCAATATTGTGCCATCGCCTCATATACATCACGTCAGCTGGTGTGGCGATCGACTGTTGCTCGATGTAGTGTAGGGCAAGGTCAAGAGCCGCTGCCACGTCAGTGTGTGACACAAGCTGCTCCGTATCACCGTCGGCCTCGACTTCACTCTGATCTTCGTCGTGGTCGGGGTCTTGTCGTGTGACTGCTGCCACAATGTCCTCGTCTGTTAGGTTTTCATCGTCTGCAACATCTGCAGCCATCCACTCATCGACGTCAATTTTGGCTGCTTCTTCACATCCAGGAATTTGCTGCATGAGCTGAAGAATATTTTCTGTCCCACTGTTTTCATCTGGATTTTCAATGAAGGTCAATGTAGGCCATATTTTCTTCCAGAACTCAGCAAACCAGTAAACCACGTCCTTGATGTTCACTTTTTTAATCTTTTGTAGTAGGGACGGAGTCATCCTGATCCTCTATTAAAGTGGATAAAAATATCTTCTTGTAGCAGAGTTTCATTGTTTGTAAAACTCCCTGGTCCATTGGCTGCAGCAGAGGAGTAACGTTGGGTGGGAGGAACACTGCCTTTATTTCACCACAAGTCAGATCATTCATTCTATCAGGAGCAGAGCTCGGACTGGCAAATCATTTTCTTTATTAAACCGTGTCACAGCTGGCACAAACTGTTTTTCGAACCATTCTTTAAAAAGAATCCCTTTCATCCAAGTCTTTTCTTGGTTCCTGTAGTAAACAGGAAGAGAATTCATGATAATGTTTTTGAATGCTCGAGGTTTTGCTGACTTTCCGATAACCATTAATGGCAGCTTGTGGTTACCTGTTGCATTGCAGCACGCCATTAATGTGACACGTTCCTTACTCATTTTAAAGCCTGGGGCCCGGGACTCATCTCTTGATGCAAGACTTTTATTTAGAAGTGCCTTAAAGTTTAGACCTGTTTCGTCACCATTATACATTTCCTGAGGAGAATAATTACCTTCCGATATCATATTGGAAAACTCAGTAATGTATTCTTCGACCGCAGCGTAATCAGCTGATAACATCTCTCCCGTTATTGTTAGTTCACGAATCCCGTGACGTTTTTTCCACCTGTCAAGCCAGCCTATGCTTGCCGTGAATGGGATGTTATCGCCATTTATTAATTTATCAAGGTGGATAACCTTCTGTTGAATTAGAGGTCCGCTCATAGGTGTGCCCCTTTGTCTCTCTTGCGTAAACCACAGACAAAGTGATTCGTCCAATTTTTCAAACTATGACGATTTCGATGTTTGTCGAGATTCGAGGGTTTATTTCGGAAGTCGACGCACAAAACTGTTCAAGCTTGGCTCGGCTCTTTTTCCAGTCTGTAGTAGTGGCTTTCCCTACACCAAATTCCACTGATAATTTTGTCGCAATCTCCCCTTTATCTAAACGTCTTAAAACTTCTAATTTATCTTTAAGCGTACACGTAGTATGCTTTCTTTTAGTAGCCATTTTTAACAAAGCAATTTTCTGCCAGGCACAAACAAGAAAGATGTTTACACGAAACAAACACGACACGTGATGTGAAGCCAACAAAAGTGTGTAAACAACTAACAAAAGCAAGACAAAGTGCGTTGCACAGGTGCAGTGACATATGCCTCAAGGTCACTCACCCTCCCCATCCAAAACACCGGAACCACTTTCGCACACTCCACCATACTAATACTTCCGGCCCGTGCGTCTGTACTCAATACATATGTATTATTAAATTAACTGCTTGGTACTCCATTAAAGAAGGTATTTCGGTTAATCCGAAAATCTGGTAATCCGAACTGGCCTCGGTCCCAATTAATTCGGATTAACGGGACTCTACTGTAAATAAAAATATTGATTTTTCTAGACAGTAAAATCTTATTAATAAAAATCTCTTGAGTACCAAGTTCCCATTAATACAAATTTTTTTCTTTCCCTCTTGAATGAGATAGGGAATTTAATGTTAATTCGTACGCTTAACAACAAATATTTGTTAAGTTGTGTTACAATGTAATGCCAAGTCCACTGTAAAAAGAAGTAATGCTGGTGATATACATGTTCTATTTCCAATATTCTGAATAACCAAGTAAACATTTTAATTTTTTGAGACTTTTATAACTATTGCAAACATAATATGTTAACACACAAAACCCTCGTTATTACAAACTGCAAAAATTCAGGTCATTCGAGGTTTGTATTAAAGAGGTTTCACTGTATTGATTTTACAACTAGCCAGTTACTCAACTGATTTTAGTTGCTGATATTATCCTCTACATATAAATTCAAATTTAATATTCAATGCGAGATATTACCACAACAAAAACTTAAATGAATGTACATCATTAACCTTAACTTTGTATGTACAATATCTGTTCATACCGGAAGAATAAATGTCACAGAAAAAATCTCTTAACATTTAAGTAGCAACACATTTTACAAATAAATAAATCTGCAATTTATTTTTCCAAATTTTTAAATTTCTTTTTACACAAACTACTACTTTTCATACAAAAACTACTACTTTTCATACAAAAAAATTTTTCTGCATTGTAGTTTTAAGTTTTGCAGTATATTTATAGTAGCAATTACTTAAAACACCAAAAACTACTAATGTTTTATTAGATATCTTGGTGGATTCAATGTGTTATAAATTTCATATTAAACTAATTAAACTGTAATGTTTTTTTATAATATTTCCAAAGAAAACCTTAGTTTTAACAAATATATTTGTTAAAACTACCATTATGCAAAACTAAATGCAATGATCAACATCATTTATTATAAATTTATAAATAGTAAACATTTTATCATACGTGTATTCATGTCGTTATGTATTTAACAAAAATATAAAACTATGGGAAAACACATAGTCCGTGCTGAAATTTCAGCCAAATCCAAAATTTTAGCATTGCCTCTGCAAAAGAGCAGGTGCTATCTGGATGGTTACCAAGATATAAACTTGACATGATATGTATACATGTGATTTAGGCTACTATATTATACTTTACAGCAGCACTTGCCAAAAAACACAGCAATCACAAACATGTATCTCAATACAAAAATTGCCAGAATAAATTTATAATTTAAGCCATGCACTGCTAAATCTCACTTTTAAAAGTAAAAATTCATATACAGTATCTACTTGAAACAAACACCCCCTTTTTAATAAAATTAGGGCCTCAGAAAATAGGTGGGCATTATTTTTGCATCTTGGGCCTTCTAGCAAAGTGTGCTGCAGCTTGCTGGGGTGAGTGATAAGAGTAAAAGCCGTCAAGGTCAACAGGCATAACCTGAGTACAGAATGTTTCCCAGGCTCCTTTTCATATTTTGCTACTCGTATCTTGAATTCGGCCATGCATCTTCCTCTGGTGCCCATAATTTGTCACTAGTCAAGCAATAACTTTCCAACATAAGCCTGGTCAGATATGTTTTGCATCTCTTGTGCTGCCACTGTGTGCAACTGCTAGCCTGTCTTGCCACGGCCACATTCTAGCAGACTGCCTTGAAAGTGTTCCTCCCATTCCACTCCCATAAAATTTGCAGCGGATTCTCTATCCATCCTTTTTCTGGGGACTGACCAAAAATTTCAATCCATGTGGACTTTCAATGATTGTGGGCTTGAAATGCAGATAAATTAAAAAAGGGACCAGAGAAAATGTTCCACGAAAGTAGACTTTCAATCGCTTTGTTTCCATCAGTCACACGGTTGACAGAAACCATCCCTACCACAGTCATATGCTCTCAGCAGGAACTAAAAGCAAGCACTGTATTAACATTTATCCAAGCAAAGGACTACTGTCATTGGTAGAAACAGGTCCCAAATTTTTTCCCAGGAAACTATGACAAAAAAAAAAAAGGAGTTTAATACAGGGCCAGACAGTATACTCAAGTTAACACTGTAATTTCATCTCCATTCCTTAAAGACTTATCATTTTACAGAAAATTATAAATTTCACAGCACATTTTGTGAGGTTAAATTTAATTAATACATTACATCTCTCAAATTCTGCCTGCATGTTACTGTTGGAGCCTGACCAAGTAGCCATGCCAGAAAAGCAGAGTATGATTGATGTTTTCTAACTACTGCAAAGCTGCACCTAGCCAATGTGACTCACATTCAGAAGATCACTATTTCCATTCAGGTTGGAAACTGAATTGGAGATTCTTTTTGCATGCAGTTTTCTGTACATATTCCATATTAAAACATTAAAAGTCTTGTAGTATGTGTATAAAATAAACAATTAAACTATAATTTTTACTTGCTTGTTGTTTCCTTATATATTTTGTCATTTGTTCTCTTGATACCTCATATGTACAGAATAAGTAAGATTCATTGTCTCCCGACACCCCATAAGCATTTGGTAGCTACAGTTGGTTTATTTAAATAATCTCTATGTACATTACAATAGGTGTTAACAAAGCATGTAATTTAAGCAACACATTACATGACTTCTTACTATACAAGGATCGACTGTAACTTAATTCAGAACAACATTTAAAAAATATTCCACGAAAATATTTTAGTTCTAAGCGCAACTAAAACATCTCACACTAAAAAACATATGAACTGAAAAGTTATTTTGCATTTTTTTAAGACAGGAAGAAACTTTATCTCACATGTCAATTTGGTAGTGATGTCAAATTTGGCACATTCAGAAAACTGCGATCAATATCTTTTCAGCCATATCACAAAGATTGAACACACATTACAAAACTTCAAACACACATACAGACAATGCAAACATCAATGCTTCTGAGATGAACATACACTCATGTCACATTATATCAATTACATGGGCTGCACTAAATGCTCACATTCAAACTGAATCTGAGCAAGTTAAGCATGAACTTGCAGAACACTTCATGCTATAACACTTTACACAGCAATAACTTAACAGTGTATGCATACTAAAGACAGTTACTCTGTGATGCCCATCCTGTTACTCTTGGGAACCCACTTTCTCACTTTCAGAAGTGTTCTCCTGACTGCCACCCCAGCCAAAGGCCTCCTCTCCTGTAACTTTCTGTTCCTCATTACTAAGACCATCAGCCCCTTTTTGCCGGCCGCTCGTGCTTGGAGGAGGGTTCTGGTTTCCAATGCCACCGCCAAGACTCAGATTCCCCTGCAAGCCACCGCCAAGACCCAGATTCCCCTGCAAGCCACCAGCGAGGCTCCAGCCGACCTGGCTCAGCGCAGCTGCAATCAGTGCCGCATTCATGGAGATGGCACCCATGCCCAGGAGGTTCTGACCATTTACCCCTGCGTTCTGGCCCGGCAGCCTGGCACCCTGTGTGTTCCGCCTCATCACTCCCTGAAGGGCACCCACCCCGCCCCCTCCCAGGCGCTTGCCCTGGTCGTACTTGCGTGATGCATTACTCACTTGAACGGTGACACCTTTGATGACGTGAACCTCTCCACACAAGCTGTGCGCCACCTCTGGGTCAAGGAACGTCACGAAGGCGAATGCTCGAAACGTCTTTGGGATGAAGACATTGGTCACAGCTCCAAAGGCTGAAAAATAATCTCGCAGGTCATCTCCCTTTATGTCCTCTGTACAGCCACCAACAAACACCTTGCGCGCTTCGTTATCTAGTAACTCTCCTTCCTAGAAATACAAAATTACACATGTTAGTGATCTTAAGAAATTTCACGTTGAAGTCAAAACAAACAAAGCGTTAAAACCAAACTAGGCTGACGGTGAGCAAATACATAGTAAAAAAAATAAACACTATTATAACACAAGCACAGAAATAAATATACTAGATAAATTGGAAACAACAAAAATACTACAAAAATTAAATTTCTAAAGAAAGTAACAGAAGTCTATGAAAACCAGAAACAACAAACACAAGAGAGATGAACTACAGCTGTCCCTACAAGAGCGCGCTGGTGCTGATGGCCCGCCATCTAGTCACTGCCACTCTCATACGAATAACAGGACAGTAAACAAATATTTACAAAATACTAAAACTACAATATGTTAGCAGAACATACTTTGGAACTACACAAAGATCAAACAAACAGAGCTATACAGTATGTATTTAATGTAAGATGTCTTAGAGACAAACTTAAGTTTGATTTCTAAATGGGTCGGAAAATTTACTAAAGTTGTTCACATGCTAGTACCGTATTACCAAAATTACTGTATACCCTTAAGGTATCATTAATTGTGTACATGTCATTTGGACTTCTATGGATGTCTGTATAATAAATAATACCACTGTTCAGTACTTTTGTAAATAAACCGTTGTGTACACATGCACCAATGGACCATGTGATTGAGCGCATGAATACTTGGCTGCTGGAAGTATTGCGCACCACTCAGTGGAACTCAAGATGGCATCGGGGTTAAATTTGCTAGTGACAATCTCTCAATAATTGGTTGTCTGGCAAAGTTTGTTTATGAATTAAGAAACATTTTTGTCCTTTGGACCGGATTGCTTCACGTGTGAACCAATCAGCAGCAATTATGTGTTGTTTCATCACTCATTTCCATGTGCAGCATAATTGTAATCTCCCACATGTGTGATTAAAGTACCAACGCCACCACAGAAACTCACTCACTGTTCAGACATCTTGTGAAGAAACAAGATATCTGACCTCATCTCATCATTTACGATTGATTCGAAACCTTAGTGATCGCTACAATAAAATATTGCTTGTGCTATATTACATTTTTTTAAATCACGTCCACTCAGTCTCATGTTATTTTTGCCACATGGGTGAGTAATTTACCCAATGTCTTTTCTTAGTTATGTTTGTTGCTTAGTGTGTCCTTGAATTAGCCAGAATAGACCCAAGTAGTGTCACAACATGAGTTTTTTTCGTAGGTTTCAAACTCTTTGCTGCCTAATGAGATTTCCATAACCTAAATTTGTGCTGTGACATGATAGATTATGGTTTTGTCATCTCTGAATCATTATTACCACTTGCTTTCTTGCTTCATTGTAATACTCTAAATGGGTTTCAAGGCATTTTTACTGAAACTGAAACTCAGGAAACTAAATTACAGCACATTCAGTGAGTGAATTAAGGCATTAACAAGAGCTCCACTTGTTACTGTGGAAGTTGTACATGAGGTAAATGCATTTAGCGTACAATGTAATGTGATGGATAATACTGTAAATTCAGTATGTGACAACTTGCTACGATCAAACCCACTCCCTACAGACATAGACGAAAATGTTTTGACATCTAAACATAATGAGCTATGTATTTACTTTATCGTAGCTTTGATTTTGGGTAAGCATGTTGTACAGAGTGAATCAGCTCCACCTGTAGCCAGTCCATCTACAAATGTAAGGCTTCTCAAGATCAACTTGCCTTTTCTAATAAGTGGGAAGACTGGCTAATGTTTTCGCAGCCGTACCAGGCCATCGTTCATAACAATCATTCCCTGGATGCAGCAGTCCAACGGCCGGCATTCTTGGTAGAAGCCTTCTGGCCGAGTGCAATAACAGGGTGTGGTCGAATGCAGCTAAAGACATTGGTGACGTGAATGGACGATGAGAGACTGCGAGGTGACGGCGGACGAGGTGTTTGTGGTGTGAATGGACAAGAGGGCGTGCAAACCAACGAGTGAAGGCTACTGTGCACGAGGGCGCTCGGGGAACTCTAGAACATTGCGGACTGGTGGGATCTGGACTATACTGAGGTGGGACTGTAGGAACATGTGATATGGACTCTATTGTAAATATTGGAACTGTCAAATAAGGATACGTAATTTGTAAAATAATTGAATAGATTTTGATACACTGTCCATTGGGACTAATTTTTAATTATTTAATTACATTAATTTATTGAAGGTGAACATAAATTGTAGTGATTGAATTAATTAATTGTAAACAGCAAGTGATATCAATTTATTGTGAGGATTTGGATCGAGAGAATTTCATTTGTAGTTAACGTAAATTAAATTGGGAAATTATAATTAACTCTTTTTATTTAATTGAGACCCCCATTCCTTAACAAACCTAGTTTAGCCCACTGACATTTCAGATAAAATTGTAACATAATCTTAAGAGTTTCACAATCAAGTTTACCTGATAATCTACCATATAAATTTAAGTAACAATTATTCCTGTCCCAAATTTACAGTCAAATAGTACTGCCAACTTGGAATTACCAAAAATCTGCTGTATGCAAGCATTAATGCAATTTTTCCCTCACTGATTTTTTTTAACTTTAGTAGCATTAAATAATAATATTTAATTTTCCATAGGGTGCTTCAAATATGATTATCATATGGGTTATTGTCCTCCAATTCATGCAATGTGTGTGTAATGTCACGTCTCATGGTAGTTAATTTGGCGTGAGGTGCGAGGCAAGAGGATGCGAAAGAGGAGCCAAGGAAAGGTGTAGACAGCAGAGTTTGAAAAAAAAACCAGTATTACTTAAAAACTCTGGGATTTTTCTGGATTTCCCAGTTTTTCCGAAGGAAAAAAACCTAGGCTAAATATAAACATGTATATTCAAATTATTTGTTTTGGATATGTTTACCTGGACACTTATATTTTACTTTATTTAATCAATTATTAATGTGTAATGTTTATTTTGTGTACCTATTGCTTGTAACAATAAATCTCAAGTGTTGGAATCTGAATTTAATACATTGTACATAAATATTGGAAAACATCATTTATTTTTATTTCTGCTAAATATTCTGTAAAGGAACAAAATGGATATTATAGCACTTTACGTAATGAAGCTAGTATTATACACAACATGTACACTGTGTTATGTTATAAGGACTGATATAACAACTATCATGTTATTTATATTGTCAAATATCACCATACCCTGCAATTGTGTTGTGTTTTTGAAAAACTCTTTTCATAAGTTGTGTAAATAGAATATCTGTGCATACAAACACTTGATATTTATTGTTTTGTACACATTTCTTTTTACTGAGGATCACCAGTATAAATAATTATGAACGTACCAAAGAGGTAATTAAAGGAATAAGCGATTGTCGTATAGAAACAAAAATGTATTCCTCATCGCTGCATAAAAAAAAACTTACCAATAAACAAGTGCCAGAAATTCATATTGCATCAGTCCCATTCTCACAAATATCTGCAAGTGTGAAGTCTAATTTTTTTCCTTGGTCATTCTTGAATGGTATTCCAGTAATACACTACACAGTATGTAGTAAGTTGCATGCAATAGGTACATAAAATGAACATTACACATTAATAATTCAGTCAATCTCAACTTCTGACTGTGGAAAATTTGCTACTAAATAGCAATGCACTTTAACTAGTTTTGTTGCTTATCAACTCCTAAACAATTGAATAACTTGCTCCAAACCAGTCCAAATGGTAGAGAAATATCTCTCAATTGAAGCAGAAGCTGCTGGTACTGAATGCAAGCAGAAGAAAAAGTGACAAAAACCCAAAACGAAACTTAGTGTTTCTCTAATTTGTTTTTGCCATGATCTGCCACCATTTTTGTGAGGTAAACTCTTGTACAACATTTGCATGCATCATAGAAGCAGAATAATAGTCAGGATCACTTATCTAGGAATTCAGGATGGCGTTCAACTAACCACATTTCTGCGGAGTGTTCTTGCTCTTCACTTAAATGTTTCACTCTGAACTTTGGATCCATAAAGTTTGCGAGCACATGTGGTGATTGGATTACCTGTTGAAATCTTTTCTTGAAGTGATGGTAGTAAGGCTCCAGAACATCCGAAGATAGTAGGTCGAGCCATATTTCAACTGCCTCTGAAATACATGTTGTTTCTTTCTGAAGCTTGCCGAGTGCATCTGCATGTAACTGTTTCTCAAGATACACTGCTTCATGGTAAATTCCCAGATTGTTTAAGATCTTTGTAATATTTGGATGAATGTCTTGGGAATGTTCATGGGCGATTCTCCTGTATCTATGATAATTTGTCACAAATGAACAGTCAGGGTGAGAGTTCCATTGTGTTTCATTTTGCAACTGTGGCATCACACAATCTTTCTCTAGAATCCACCCATGTACTTGATGAACATTTCGAAAATACTTTTGCATTTCCACAATATGACCCATAACTGTTTTAGGAGATACATATATCTTTCTCAACTAAATTAAAAAGATGTGCTGAACAGCCATAGGTGATTAGATCTGGATGATTATCTTTCAAAATTTTCCACATTTTGCTAATTTTATTATTATCAGTAAATACTGCAGAGATGCTGCTGTGTAAGTTTTCGTGGCATTCTTTCATTGATGTGTCTATAATTGCTGCACACTGCTCAGACATTTTTTCCTGCGACTCTGCATCACAGACTTTAAGGGGGTAACTTTAAGTCCCTGTATGGATCGTGACTACTTGAATTTGGGCATTCTTAATGCTTGACCATCCATCCAATGTTACTGTTAAACTGCAATTTCGTACTTTTTCTACCAGATGTAAAACTATTTTTTGAGCAGCATCATCCAAAAGCTTTCCACTGATATATTTTGCTGATGGTGCATCCAGGTCTTAATAACTGGATCATCCCCTTGAAGTTATCAAATTCAGCACCATTAAAAGGTACATTCGCAGAATATAAAAACATTGACACTGCCATGTCAAGGTTTCTTTTTTGCCCTTCAGTATTCTTAAGCACATAATCACTGATTAAATGTTGCTTTCTGTTAGCGGATGAGGAAGTACTACGTACTGGACTTAGGCTGATGTACAAACGTTTGTGGAAGAGGAAGACTGTGCTGATGCTAGCAGTTGATGTTCCAAATTTTTTTCACTTTCACTCTCCTGTATTTTTCTAGCTGAACATTTCTGTAGGTGAGTTCTTAACCTTTCTATTTTACAACTTAAAGTCAATTCACAATGTTTACATTTACATTTTGAATCATCATCAATTTTTGTTACTTCTCTCCACTCATTTGCCAACTTATGTCCACTCCCATGCACTTTTGCAATTTTTCATTTGATGTGTTCCTGGAATCTCAGATATTTTAAAATGTCTTTTACTACACTTTTCAAAATGTTGCTATTCACATGCACACCACACTCAATATATTGATTGCAAACACAATTTGAGTTTTAATTTACTTAATGGACTGTAAATTTACTCAAAGGACAATAAACTTTTTCAGTTAGAAATAAGACCACTACACTTCCCATTCAGGCTATGATAATTCCTTGTAATAAACTGAATCATCCATTATAAAGCAACACCAAAACTTTCAATATCTGTATTAACTCTTCTGACACTTCAGTAGAATCAGCTTGTAGTTAGCTGCCACATGTGTATCTAACCAGATAACTCATGACTATAGAGTTGAGTTGAGAGATTTGGGCGGCTCTTAACAAGATTTTGAGAGTCAATGAGGGTGAAATAAAGTGAGAATGGAGCAGCGCCGGAATGCAAGAGCGGGGAGAAGGATATCCTTGAGAAAACCTGCCGACCAGCAGCATCGTCCGGCACAATTCCATCTTGTGAAAATACAAGAGTGACACAGCCAGGGACTGAACCCGGTTCGCCTTGGTGGAAGGCAAGCAGGCTAACCGCTCAGCCACTGCGGCCCCTTCATGACTAGACACTAGAGGGGATACCCTGCATATGTACTGCCTAACCAATCAGCTTCATTTGTATATATGAAAAGGGACACTCCTTAGTATATACAACTCGTCAGTCAGTATGGTTCTTTAGCCGGGGGAATCCCCTTCAGCAATATTGGAGGATATCTACTNAGTATATACAACTCGTCAGTCAGTATGGTTCTTTAGCCGGGGGAATCCCCTTCAGCAATATTGGAGGATATCTACTGCTTACTGCTCAGTACAGATGAATCACTTATTTCCTGTTTACAGTGAGTCAAACTATTTACTGTGAATAAAATATACAGCAGCAAATTTGTTCAAGTGAACTCCACTCAAAAAAACTCAATTGGGTTTTTTCGGGCGGGTTCACTTTGGCAAACCTTGGTAGAAAGGGAAGAAACATGGTTGGCATGGTTGCAGTAATATCCATTATAAAAACATTGTTTTACATGCTCTCAATNGTAGAAAGGGAAGAAACATGGTTGGCATGGTTGCAGTAATATCCATTATAAAAACATTGTTTTACATGCTCTCAATGAGAGTCATCATTGCAATGAAACAACATGGTCAGCCTGGACAATCCAGAAAACTGATACATATAAAAGAAGGGTAGATGATAAAAACGTATTTTTTTGCATGTGATAACAAAACAGAGACCAAATAGACAGAACAGCGAAGAAACACATAGGAAGCATAAACAAATCCTGCTGAAAGCAGAATAACTATTTGTTTATGTAAAAGAGCTACTGAAAGAACACGTATTACTTTTCAGTAATATCGGCAANTGAAAGCAGAATAACTATTTGTTTATGTAAAAGAGCTACTGAAAGAACACGTATTACTTTTCAGTAATATCGGCAAACAGATTGCTGAAATTGTTTACATGGGAACTTGGTTATGTTTCTCATAACCTTTAAGTTTTAATAATTCTGTATNAAACAGATTGCTGAAATTGTTTACATGGGAACTTGGTTATGTTTCTCATAACCTTTAAGTTTTAATAATTCTGTATCTAATGAGATTCAGCGACCCAGTGGTCTGACCACTTGCTGTGTGTTATGAAAAGTAGTAAGCAAAATTATATTGACCTTGATATGAGTGACTCCAAAATTTATACTTCTGTTCAAATAAATAAATACAGTGGGATTGAGCACTAAACAAACATACGTTATATAACTACCAACAGAGTGATGACTTTAACAGGAATACAATTTCAGGACCTCCGGACTAAAAATCACATTTATCTGTTAAACTGAACTATTGCAAAGATTAAAAGGTGTATTTCAGTTATTTCCCACAAAAATCATCATTCAACAAATGAAACACTGGTGTACTAAAGTTGAAGTGCTGCTAAAAGAAATTCAATTCATACAGAATTAGAAATGAATTGTCCAAGACAAGCTAGCCTGTGATACTTATGATTATGAATATTTTATAACCTATGTCCATCGTTGCTTCAGTACACGCCTCAAAAATTTCTGTTTAGTAAATACGTTGTTATAAAAACATGTTTTTCATCGCTTTCTTAAATATATAATAACATTTCTAATACATATTAAATTATTTTCATCTTGTAATTTTTTTTTAAATCTAATCTTGTTAACAACAGGCCAGCAACCAGAGATTAGGGAGAAGGGTGGAAAACAACAGTGCCTGGATTCCTGCCCCTTCATAAACCAACAATTTCCCTTTTTTTTATTACAGTGGAGAGTCAAACAAACTGGTAGAGGCGTGCCTATGCAAATAACAGAGGTATGGAACCAATCAGAGTAACGCGATACAGTCGGCAGCGCCTATATAAGACAACAAGGGTCTGGCAAAGTTGCTAGATCGGTTACTGCTGCTACAATGGCAGGTTATCAAGATTTCAGTGAGTTTGAACATGGTGTTATAGTCGACGCATGAGAGATGGGACATAGCATCTCCGAGGTAGCGATAAAATTTGGATTTTCGCGTACGACCATTTCATGAGTGTACCGTCAATATCGGGAATCCGGTAAAACATCAAATCTTCGACATCACTGCAGCCGGAAAAAGATTGTGAACGAACGGGACAAACGACGACTGACGAGAATCATTAAACATGACAAACGTGCAACCATTTCTCAAATTGGCGCAGATTTCAATGCTGGGGCATCAACAAGTGCCAGCGTGCAAACTATTCAACGGACTATCATTGATATGGGCTTTCAGAGCCGAAGGCTTACTCGTGTACCATTGCTGACTGCACGACACAAAGCTTTGCGCCTCGCCTGGGCCCGCCAACAACGCCATTGGACTGTTGATGACTGGAAACACGTTGCCTGGTCTGACGAGTCTCGTTTCCAATTGTATCAGGCGGATGGACGTGTACGGGTATGGAGACATCCTCATGAATTCATGGACCCTACATGTCAACAGGGGACTGTTCAAGCTAGTGGAGGCTCTGTCATGGTATGGGGCGTGTGTAGTTGGCGTGAAATGGGACCCCTGATACGTAAGCATCCTGTCCGATCACCTGCACCCATTCATGTCCATTGTGCATTCCGACGGATGTGGACAATTTCAGCAGGGCAATGCGACACCCTACACGTCGAGAGTTGCTACCGAGTGGCTCCAGGAACACTCTTCTGACTTTAGACACTTCCATTGGCCACCTAAATCACGAGACATGAATATTATTGAGTATATCTGGGATGCCTTGCAACGTGCTGTTCAGAAGAGATCTCCAGCGCCTCACACTCCTATGGATTTGTAGACTGCCCTGCAGAATTCATGGTGTGAATTGCCTCCTGCGCATACCTTCAGACATTAGTCGAGTCTATGCCACATCGTCTTGCGGGACTTCTGCGTGCTCGCGGGTGGCCTACACGATATTAGGCAGGTGTACCAGTTTTTTTGGCTCTTCAGTGTATATATGTTCAGCAATAGGATGCAGATGGCTTANACGATATTAGGCAGGTGTACCAGTTTTTTTGGCTCTTCAGTGTATATATGTTCAGCAATAGGATGCAGATGGCTTATTTAACTGTTATGTCAAAGCATTTTATTTTTAATTTCCACCTTGCATGGGACTTTAAAATATGGGAGATGAGCAGTATGAAACTACTTGCCCTCTGAAAGTGCGAATGATGAACCCAAATTAGTAGTGTGAAAGAAAGTGTAAAAGAAATTGTAAATACACAAACTAGTGGTGTAAATAGCCAGATAACGATTTTAAATGATTTGGTACATAAGAAAATAGGCACAGTAAGTGAAAATGTAGACAGGAAAATAGACACTGTATATGAAAATGTAGATGGGAATATAGAAGGCAAGTTAGTAAATACGAGAAATGACTGTGTGGACGAGGAAACTGACAGTTTATATGAAAGAATGGTCAGTGTACATGACAGGATGGACAGTGTAAACTACAGGATGGACTGTGTAAGTTGGAGACTGGACAGTGTTGAGAACAACATGAGTGCAATGAAGAAGTGTTGTCAGAAATTTCTTCAGCAGCAGAGTTCTACTATCATCCCCCCAGCAACCGAGAAAAGGGGGGAAGCAATGCAAGTCATAACCAACACAGAAACCTCTGAGGATAGCCAGCAACTCTGCGACATTGATGTCACACAGCCAGGAGTGGGGAAGGGAGTAACAATTAAGACCACCTCTTACAATGGCCAGACTTTTGGCGGGAGTACCAACACCAGTTTGAAATAGTCACCCCCAGAATGGCTGGCCAGAAGAACAGCAGGCTTACTACCTTGCCGCTGTACTGAGAGGCACTGCACTGAGCATGCTACAATCTCTGGCAGAGCTGTTTCGGATAAAGAAACGTCCCCTGGACTTCTTGGCGTGGATATCAGTTAAGTATATTTTTCTGGGTGTTTGTTAAAATGATCAACACCCTTCTGGTCACAATTTTGGGTTCTTTTGCAACTAAACTGCTTGTAAAATTTTTTTCTAAGAAACTTGAGATTGAATGAGTTTTGAGAAAGGTAAAATTTTAAAGAAAATTTATGCAGAGACTTATTTCTGTGCCCGAGTAGGCAGCAAAATTGGTATCAATTAAATGAGTAGTTATAAATTTTACTACAGGCATGGCATTTCATGTTTATTTAGTGGTAGTTTCATGAAGAATGTACTACGGAAATTGTATATATATATATATAAATGGGACTTAAGTGTGTGCAAGGTTAATAGAGTACCCGATTAAGACATATTACATGAAGGGTCACCAGTGGTTAGTTTTCAAATAGCTTTGTGCTGCACCCTAAGAATAAAACATTATTGTTTGAAAGATTAACATTACAGGTTGTAAAAATGTGCCAAAAAAATAATGTTCTGTTAACACAGATTTTTATTAAAATGTAAAGGTGCTAAATGCGTATGAATTTACACACACAGACACACAGGCACGCATGTACACATGCACACACATATAGTGTGTATGAATTTACAAAAAATATATTCCCAGACTTTAAATTTTTTTGGCATTTTGTTTGTAGTAAAAACTTTTGTTAATGCTCAAGGTAAATTAGCTTTGGCTGTTAAGGGATCTACTTTATTTTATGAAAGTTTTTTTTCAGTCATTCAAGATATTCACTTTTATATGATTTTTTTAATTGGGCACTGTTTCCCGACATGAGGGTAGGCCAGGGACATCACATGTTTACCCAGTACTATTTCCATACAATCTGTCAAAAACTAGAAACTTTACATTAGATAAGACTATAACTGTAGGTTGTTCTTGGTAAAGTNATTTCCATACAATCTGTCAAAAACTAGAAACTTTACATTAGATAAGACTATAACTGTAGGTTGTTCTTGGTAAAGTGAACACTTTTGAAATAAACATTTGAAAAGAAAATATGACTGTCCATTACTGTGTGTATTTCAATGGACACACTGACTGGCATGCTGTCTGTAGAGATGGCAACGAGGTAGGAAAAATAGTTCCGTGTATTGAGATATTAAGAGTGCAGAGTTTACATTTATGGACAGTGAATTCATTTAATTTAGTTTCTGTTTGTTTTGTGCACAGAAGTTTGTTTATTAGTAACATATTTACATTCAATTTCACAGTTTTAATTGACAAATGCATGAGAAAAGTAGATCCTGAGCAGGGCTTTCAAAAGTGCTCACTTTACTGTGAACAGCCTGAAGTGGAAATTGTCTATACTGTCCTGAGAGAGAGCATCGTACCTTTACATGAAACAGTTTGACATAACAGGTGCAGCCTTCCAGTCTGTGGTCCAGGGTTAACACGTTCTCTTGGCACTCATAATTTTTAAACCGAATAAGTCCAAAACCTTTTGAATGGCCTGTTCTGGAGTCTCTCCTTATCTAGAAAAAAAAAAAAAAAATTATATTTAGTGGCCACATCTTAGTTCAAAACAAAATTATTGTTCTACCATTAATAAACCAATTTCAGACATCTGAACAAAGGAAACAACCGCTGAAACATGAACATGAAAGATAATGTTATCTTAGTTCATTTATTTAAAGTAGTGAAATAACAGCAAAATTACTTCAGTCGGCAAAATGTTTATNATTTCCATACAATCTGTCAAAAACTAGAAACTTTACATTAGATAAGACTATAACTGTAGGTTGTTCTTGGTAAAGTAAACACTTTTGAAATAAACATTTGAAAAGAAAATATGACTGTCCATTACTGTGTGTATTTCAATGGACACACTGACTGGCATGCTGTCTGTAGAGATGGCAACGAGGTAGGAAAAATAGTTCCGTGTATTGAGATATTAAGAGTGCAGAGTTTAAATTTATGGACAGTGAATTCATTTAATTTAGTTTCTGTTTGTTTTGTGCACAGAAGTTTGTTTATTAGTAACATATTTACATTCAATTTCACAGTTTTAATTGACAAATGCATGAGAAAAGTAGATCCTGAGCAGGGCTTTCAAAAGTGCTCACTTTACTGTGAACAGCCTGAAGTGGAAATTGTCTATACTGTCCTGAGAGAGAGCATCGTACCTTTACATGAAACAGTTTGACATAACAGGTGCAGCCTTCCAGTCTGTGGTCCAGGGTTAACACGTTCTCTTGGCACTCATAATTTTTAAACCGAATAAGTCCAAAACCTTTTGAATGGCCTGTTCTGGAGTCTCTCCTTATCTAGAAAAAAAAAAAAAAATTATATTTAGTGGCCACATCTTAGTTCAAAACAAAATTATTGTTCTACCATTAATAAACCAATTTCAGACATCTGAACAAAGGAACCAACCGCTGAAACATGAACGATAATGTTATCTTAGTTCATTTATTTAAAGTAGTGAAATAACAGCAAAATTACTTCAGTCGGCAAAATGTTTATACTTTTCCCTTCTGGGAGAAGAAAGGGCTCGCTAACAGCAGGTTACCTGAAATGAGGTTCTGTTGTATAAGCATGTAGTTAGTCATAAATTTCTCTCTTAGTTGCAAGAGTAACAAATACCAGGACTTTACAGAGATGCTAGCAAAATTAACAGCAACAACTATTTATATTATATAGCACCACCTCTGTACTGGATATCATTTCATAAGCAGAAAGAATTGCCTAAACATGAAGCCTGCAGGGTGAAGTGATATGGAAAGTGAATGCAATGACAGGGGAAATGGGAGCCCCCTAAAAAAATTACCAGTTAACAGCAATGTCCACTTTATTCCCTACACACAAAAATAGGTATGACCCTACTGGGAAGCAAACTCAGATTGCCTTGGCAGGAGGCCAGTACAGTACAGCCACAAGACCATCATGGCACCACAAAACTGACATGTTTACACAATGGCAAAAAATGTAGCAGCTCACAACTGCAAACATACTAAAAACATTGCAAAACAGCTGACCAACAATTTGAGGTTATGCCAATTTCCATGTACTGCACTGATCCAATTATAAGGCAACAAATTTTACAAAAATATGAGATGATGTAAAAATTGGTAATCACCTCATTTTTGCACCCCATCACAGCATCACAAACTTTAGTTACAGGCCAACATGAACAGCTTGCATATGCCCTTGGCCAATGCCAAGTTTTTTGTTGCTTCTGTGTGTTAACATATGGAAAACTAGCTGTCACATCTACTATGCTGATAGTGGATACTGTAAGTTTTAGTATTTAGTTCTTTAAATTGCTGTAAGTGTTTGTCGTTTATGTATATCTATTTCTATTTATGTGTCGAACTCTTAAACAATCATCTTTTATATCGGAAATATTGAGATGATATAATAACAGGCTTTTCATGCTCACTCCATGGTTGCTAGGTTCCACTCCAGGTCAGCAGTATCAATCTCGAGGGTGCGCACACAGCTCTGCTGCCAGAAGAAGGGCTAGCCGGCGGNATGTATATCTATTTCTATTTATGTGTCGAACTCTTAAACAATCACCTTCCCTTCTTGTGTCACTTTGGCAAGGTTGCTTGGTTTTTTCACACGACTCATTCTGAGTGATGGGAGCCATGCTAATTGTAACTGCACTAGAATATCTACTTTTATTATATTAATTATAGACAAGATTTAGTAGTATCTGAATTTACTATGGTCACTATGTTGTCTTAGGATCATTCTTATTTAATGGTCAATCATCAAATAATAATTTTACTAAATTTTTTTTTAAATTAGAACCATTTTTCATTTAATTTTTTTTCTCCTTCATAGAATTATTATGCTGTTATTTAATATGTTTGCCTAATTTGTTAAGTGTCTTTTCCAGGCACAGAAATTTGGTTGAGTTATGTCTATCTGTGACACGGATCAAATCACAATTTATATTGCTGAATTTAATTCAATTTATGCTATCTTTTGCCTTGTGATCTTGCAGCCTTATCTCAATGTTTATCATTAGTTTCTGGTTGTAGTATTTCTGTGATTTTGTAATGAATTTTAAAGACTCGATGAGTTGGGTCGCTGTCCCGCTGGCTGAAATAGTTTTTACATTAGGGAGCATGGTTAAAATTTGAGAAGAGGCCCCCATCGTGCTCAAATTGATATTTTTTTAGTGCTGTAATTTGAAGCCAGTATCAGGCAGTGTCCCTCATCTCAGGGACACCGATGATATTTTCTCACTTTGGTGATGTGAGACAATTGATGTATTTTCTCCTAGTGGTTTCATAGGCAAGCAAAAATTATTGTGCTGTTGGTATGAAATATCGGTAATTTTCTAGATTAGGGGCTTTTCTGAAAATAATAAAAAAAACTCCAGAAAGTGGTATATTTCGACTCTACTAATAACGTAGAACACGAATATATTGGGGGCATAGCTTTAAAATAAGTACAACATATTTTAAAAAATTGAACAAGTTTGTGAGGTGACTGTTTCTGAC
>NQII01001964.1:211409-225428 GCA_002778355.1 Clitarchus hookeri | reverse complement strand
TATAATCTTATATTACTGTACAACCTTACAATCCTAGGTTAGTTTAGAGCCGTACAATCCTAGGTTAGTTTAAAAACGTAAAATAGTGATTCACCCGTCGTGGAGTTAGGTTCTGTTAGGTTAGGTGGGTACATGTTAGGAAATTCGTCGTACGTTAATGCCCCTAGTATATTCGTGTTCTACGTTATTAGTAGAGTCGAAATATACCACTTTCTGGAGTTTTTTTTATTATTTTCAGAAAAGCCCCTAAACTAGAAAATTACCGAAATATCTAATTCCAAACTGCATCATCCGGCTGTATGCAAAACACTTTCGTTCTTTTATCCCAGAGGTAGAGTGATGGGATTTTTGGCTCTTCATAAACCAAAATGCTATTTGCAGATATTAGCCCATTAATGTAATAAAATATTTATATTAAATAAACTTTTGGCAGTCTCAGCTAATGGTATTGCACACGTATGATTAATTTTACTAAGACGGAATGAATTAAGTTTCTTTCTTTCTCTCCTTTTTTGGATAAAAATGTATCAGATGACACTCAAATGAAAATTGTACAGTCATATTTCTTGTCATTAAAGCCATTTGGTAAAAAAAAAGTACTAATTTAGTTTTACTCAACTTTGCCACATAGTTTCAGGCTATAATTATTTATGTTCACAAACTCTACACCATCCATTGTTTGCTGGTACTAATGTACACTGGAGAGCCAAAAAACGGGTATAGGCATACGTATGCAAATAACAGAGGTATAGAATCAATTAGAGTAACGCGATGCGGTCGGCAGCACCTATATAAGACAATAAGCGTCTGCCAAAGTTGCTAGATCGGTTACTGCTGCTAAAATGGCAGGTTATCAAGATTTCAGTGAATTTGAACGTGGTGTTATAGTCGGCGCACGAGAGATGGGACACAGCATCTCCAAGGTAGCAATAAAATTTGGATTTTCGCATACAACCATTTCACGAGTGTACGGTGAATATCGGGAATCTGGTAAAACATCAAATCTTCAACATCACTGCGGCCGGAAAAAGATTGTGAACGAATNACATCACTGCGGCCGGAAAAAGATTGTGAACGAATGGGACAAACGACGACTGACGAGAATCATTAAACATGACAAACGTGCAACCATTTCTCAAATTGGCGCAGATTTCAATGCTGGGGCATCAACAAGTGCCAGCGTGCAAACTATTCAACGGACCATCATTGATATGGGCTTTCAGAGCCGAAGGCTTACTCGTGTACCGTTGCTGACTGCACAACACAAAGCTTTACGCCTCGCCTGGGCCCGCCAACAACGCCATTGGACTGTTGATGACTGGAAACACGTTGCTTGGTCTGATGAGTCTCGTTTCCAATTGTATCGGGCGGATGGACGTGTACAGGTATGGAGACATCCTCATGAATCAATGGACCCTGTCAACAGGGGACTGTTCAAGCTGGTGGAGGCTCTGTCATGGTATGGGCCGTGTGCAGTTGGCGTGAAATAGGACCCCTGATACGTCTAGATACGACTCTGACAGGTGACAGATACGTAAGTATCCTGTCCGATAACCTGCAACCATTCATGTCCATTGTGCATTCCGACAGACGTGGACAATTCCAGCAGGACAATGCAACACCCCACATGTTGAGAGTTGCTACAGAGTGGCTCCAGGAACACTCTTCTGATGTTAGACACTTCCATTGGCCACCTAAATCACCAGACATGAACATTATTACGCATATCTGGGATGCCTTGCAACATGCTGTTCAGAAGAGATCTCCACCGCCTCGCACTCCTATGGATTTGTAGACTGCCCTGCAGGATTCATGGTGTGAATTGCCTCCTGCATACCTTCAGACATTAGTTGAGTCCATGCCACGTCATCTTGCGGCACTTCTGCGTGCTCGCAGGGACCCTTGACAATATTAAGCAGGTGTACCAGTTTTTTGGCTCTTCAGTGTAATAAGAACAAATAATTCAGACGCTCTTGACACAGTTTAGTTCACAAATAGTTTTTTTAAGTTTTTGATGCACAAAAAAGGACAGCTCAGTAGTAGTTCATGAATGTGCAAATTAATTCATAAGTATATGCGAACAAACAACGTATTTCAGGTTGCATTCCTTCAAGCTTTGATGCTACGGCTGCTGCAGTACTGAGACCTAGACATAGATTATGTAAAATTTCCAGCTGGTAACTTCATTTTGTAAGGTAAAAATTATGTTCACTCAAAACTGCACATACTTCTTCACTCTAGTCTGTAGGGAGGTGACGTAATGGTTTTTCAAGTGTACAGTATTTCTGAATTCTTGGTTGTATAAAAATGTTCCCACCTTATTATATCACACAATCCAGAACCTCATAGTATATCCTTCTATACAATCCTTCGTTGTAGCAAACTAAGCAGTTCCTGCAGAACTTGTATGTTGAATGTGTTTAGGTGCATGCTTGTGTCAAGAAAGTGAAGAAGAATAATGTTAAATTCACTAATTTTTTTATTCCATATTGGTCCATAATTCATTGAATGTATTTGGTACACTTTGCTATCAGATATTCCAGAGTTGCAAGTATGCTTGTATTTTGTACTTCAGTAAAACACTCAGTTTTTCTATGTCATGAAAAAATGATAAACACACAAGGGGTATGAAATATGTTTCTGCTTCTGAAATCTGAGTGAGATTTAGTACAGATTTCTTCTCAACTTTCTGCAATTTATCCGAGGAACTGTTGACAGGACTGAANTTTTCTATGTCATGAAAAAATGATAAACACACAAGGGGTATGAAATATGTTTCTGCTTCTGAAATCTGAGTGAGATTTAGTACAGATTTCTTCTCAACTTTCTGCAATTTATCCGAGGAACTGTTGACAGGACTATGATTCATCATGCTACGGGATAGTTGTAGCACTTACAAATATATCAAATACCGTTTTTCTTTGCCCACTCTTGCCCCTCCTTTAAAGATTACCGTTTTCAAATTTGATTTTCAAGGGCTCATTCCTCCCTTAATATTGCATGTAGGTACGATGTGTCCTATATATTTTCTACTTAATTTTTCTTAAGGAATCACATCCCGGAGTTTGTCGGTAATTTTTAGAAACACGTTTTATAGAGCAATAATGGTTGCAAAATCATAAAACAAATGCTTAAGACAGGCAACCTATAGCTGTAAAAGTCAATTTGATAAGGAAGTTGGTACCACAAGAGTAAAATATTTACATAATTTATAAATGTAAATTGAATATTTACCTTGTTTACAAAGTTACTTGATTATAGTTTTGTTTGAATATTAAATTAGTTAGTTACCTTTGTTTTGACAACTTGTCCAAATGTCTCAAAATATTCTTTCAGCTGCTTGTCTCCTGTTTTATATGGCAGTCCAAGAACTATCAAATCGGAACACGCCAGTTTTGTATCTATGCGCTTTGTTTTTGCTGTTGAGTTGCCCATATCGTCATTGGACTTGCGCTTGTTTTCTGCAAAAATTCACATGCAATATAAAAATGCAAAATCAAAAAAAAAACCAGTCCACTTTTTTTTAAAGAGACTTATTAAATCTCTGAAAGGCAAAACAAAACCTACAGTGTAATTTATTCCAAAATGTAAATTTAATCAAAAGAAAAACCTAGTAAAATACATTATGAACCTCAAAAACATTTGTAACACTACAAGGAAGCACANCCATATCGTCATTGGACTTGCGCTTGTTTTCTGCAAAAATTCACATGCAATATAAAAATGCAAAATCAAAAAAAAACTAGTCCACTTTTTTTTAAAGAGATTTATTAAATCTCTGAAAGGCAAAACAAAACCTACAGTGTAATTTAATCAAAAGAAAAACCTAGTAAAATACATTATGAACCTCAAAAACATTTGTAACACTACAAGGAAGCACANAAACAAAACCTACAGTGTAATTTATTCCAAAATGTAAATTTAATCAAAAGAAAAACCTAGTAAAATACATTATGAACCTCAAAAACATTTGTAACACTACAAGGAAGCACAAGAATCAACTTTGTTTCTTCACCTTTCATGCTAAAACTATACCAGATTGTCTACTATATTTCAGAAATAAAAATTAGCAATATTTACTTGACCTGTGACACATCACGATTGCAAATAATTTGAGGGAAATAATACCGGTAAAATTAGCAAGAGTCACATTATGAAGATACTAGAAAAAGTTCACATTTTATAAAACATTAAAAATTATGCACTGACAAAAATAATATTAATTACTTATTCATACTAATAACCAATCATGGAAATTATGCACCAAAGGAAAAAATTAACATCAAAGGAGTAGTTAACTTCAAAAGTAACTTCATCTATAATACAAATAATGAGCAACAAACAAACCATCACATTTAGAACTGTTATATTCAGCATTCTTGTAGCTCAGCTGGCGATGGCTTGTGATGAAATAAACAGTAAGTCTGGAATCACACAGCATTTCAGAGCACACACTTTGTTTATGCTCAGTTCAATTATCCATAATCAAGCATGCTGACATGTCCAGACTAGTGATTACATTGATCTTTTATAGTATCATACTGTAACATGTAAAAATATTTTTGGAAATTAAGTAAGCTCAGCTTATTGAAAATTGTTTGATATTGGCAGCAAGGAGTTCCCCAAGAAAACCCACAGACCAGAAAATCTGAGAGCCCCCCCACCGGGAATCAAACCTAGTTCACCTTGGTGGGAAGCGAGTGCTCTAGCTGCTGCACTACCACAGCCCCAAATGAACACCGGGAATATCCAATTTGAGACCTGGAGGTTGCATGGACTTGTTTACGAACTATTGCTTTACTAGAAGGTGACACAGCTGCAGCACAACTCTGTAGCACGAGTCAAAATCCTTGTAATGTGACACTGCATGTGCTGCAAATGGCTTCTTCCTAAACCATAAATTTGGAGTCACACCATAAAATAAAAACATGTACAATATTACCTGGTCAGGGCACCTGACTGGTAAATCCAAGGTCCCAGGTGTGATCCCCAAAAATTATATGGACATTACTCAAGTGTGGAGTGTTCCCAGCCTGAGCTCAGCATTGTGCATTGTTTTGTCCTTTCACTTAAAACTAGATATAGAACTAATACCATTATATTATTAATAATGGTTATCATGAATAATAAATTAACATTAATGTGATGCTTGACACATAGCTAGCAATGCACCATGTAAGCATCTACGACTTCAACTCAGCACGTGGGAAGCCATGACACCGTTACCGGGGGACAAACCTGGACTGATACACTTGAGAGATGAATACTACCCACTGTTGCCAGTAGCAATAAAATACAATACGCACATCAGTATGCGCCTCGCCCTGCCTCGCCACCTTAACAGAGCCAACCTGCCCCTAAGCGAGTGCCGTCATACCACCCACAACACAGAGCTACCCCGCTTCCAACTCTCGCCAAGAGAACGCAGCAAGGGATGACGCTGCCTACACAGGGGGGAGCCGACCGGTCGGCCGAAGATGCCCGAAGGAAGACACCAGTCTATATTTAGGGCCAGACAAGCCTCCAGAATGCCAGTTAACATTGAGTTGTCATCGCATTGGTTTCCTCTGCCATGGCAACTCAGCAACTCACCCTACCACCGCTATACTAGGACCCTCTGCTGCAACCGATCTACGACCAGCAAAGCTTGCTTCAAACCCTGAGACACACACTCCACTTGGGAGTGTGTGTCCCATCCCTTCAGGACCACACTAAGAAACAGTAGGGTTTGAGTTGTTCTCACAACTAACTTTATTAGTTGCTCTAGGTTTGCTCTTGCTTTAACAGGTCCCCTTCACATGTTCATTAACGTAACTTCCGCTGGTTACTTGGTAACTACGAAACCCTAGGAGTTAGTAAGGGTCACAGTATTTATTCTTCCGAAAATAAATATGATGAAGTTGACACACTGAATTCTAATTCTAAGGGTGATTTGTTCCTTCCAATCCCCTTGCAAATGCTGTCACCCAAGGGAGCAGCAGGTGACCAGGTCTTGCCAAACCATTGCCAATACTAGGGTAGGACTGCGGGATCCCTTAATATGGTAGTTCGTAAGTTGCAAAACACCACAGAATTCGCCGGCCACCCATACTGTAGGCCCAGTGCGAAAGGCACTTGGCGTACACGTACGGTAGAGCCCCCAACTAGGTACACTCCACGAGGAAGCAACTGGACCACCCAAGTCAGCTAACCCACTCCATCCACCGCATGCACTTCACCNCTAGGTACACTCCACGAGGAAGCAACTGGACCACCCAAGTCAGCTAACCCACTCCATCCACCGCATGCACTTCACCAGTTCGAGCACCAGGCATGATGATGTGTGATGTTATCGCATCTGGGTACTCTTAGCTAGGGAATTACTGTCACCTGCCCCTTGCTTGCTGTGATGAACCTTAGTATCTAACCTAGTGTGATTCACCCGGCGAGGAGGGACTAAGTGGGCCGATAAGAAGGCATCCCTCCCCGACTCCTACAGCCACCCAATTACCAGGTAATCCATCCCAGTCTGCCTTCAGCCTTTCCTCCGCCCAAGATCAGGCACAAGCCGCCNACCAGGTAATCCATCCCAGTCTGCCTTCAGCCTTTCCTCCGCCCAAGATCAGGCACAAGCCGCCCTCAGACTGCAGGATTCTCTATTCCCTGATAAAATTAAACACACAATTCTTAGGTATCTAATACATGAACCAATAATTACAAATAATATAAGAGTACACACATACCTTTAGGAAAAACACAGTAGTAAATAAAATTCCCCCAACCATCTTCTGGAGGGTGAAGTTTTCCATCAGTCAAACGAATACCCCTCATTACATTAGTAACTGGATTCCGATATCTCAGACCACTTGTTCCAGGATACTGTGCTGCTAGTGTAGACAAAAGGAGAGTATTGTCAGTTTCTGTGGGCAACTCTATTGGCTCATCACCTTCATCTTCGGCTACCTAAACAAACACATGTACAAGTTTACAGCCTGGTTTATAAAGTATCTTTAAAAATACAAATTTTTAATTTCTATCTCACTGAAAAAANCATGTACAAGTTTACAGCCTGGTTTATAAAGTATCTTTAAAAATACAAATTTTTAATTTCTATCTCACTGAAAAAAATCACATATTTGATACACAGGAAAGAATAATTACATGGATTCCAGCATTGTTGATTATTACCATATAACTNGAAAAAATCACATATTTGATACACAGGAAAGAATAATTACATGGATTCCAGCATTGTTGATTATTACCATATAACTATCGGTTATGATGGGGTTAGAGAAATTTCATAAAAGTTTTTTAAACATTACATTTATCTAATTCACACTAGTGCCGCAAAACATGGTTCATCTGCTGGCAACTCAACATCCTAATTTGTGGCTGGGTATAGAGGTGAAGTTCAAATTCAAGCAGGAATTTTAAACTAAACATTATGTGTATGGCAATATATGGAGGAAGCTGAGATAAAAGGAAAGAGAACATGAACAGTGATAAAGCAAGTAGCAGGAGCAGAAGCTGCACGAAAGCTGAAAGAATGTGTATTTATTAATTTACTATGGTGACATGGTTTGCATAAAAACACACTTTCATCAAATCTGTCCATATTGTAATACTTACACTTGACTTTTATATAGACACACGAGTAAAGGTGTTGACACATTTCATAAGATGTTAGCTTTGTCATAACTAGAAAGAAATTGTAAATACAAAGACAAATCATTATACAGGTGGACAATCTTTTATCCAAAATTCTACAATCAGAAAAGTTCCGAAAAGATTTTTGGGTGTTTGCCCAACGTCTCATTTTTCCACCGGTAGGTATGGCAACAGTCAATGTGCAAGTCATGTGATCTGTGAAAATGGCAACGCCGCAGAGATAATCGGATAGCGAACTTCTGCTCAATTTGGTGGAATTTAAAAACTCTTAATAGAGAAATATTTACTTTAGAGGGCACCTGAATTTTTAGTAGAGTATACTACAGTTTCATAATTCAATAATTGTTGTAAATTTGTCACAAAAATAAAGTAAAAAATAATCATTATATTTGTTTTTCGGCATATTTTCTATAATTGGCACAAATTTAGTGGATTTTATGTAAATATTTAGCAGATTTTTTAAATTGGAATTGGCAACACTGCCNCTATAATTGGCACAAATTTAGTGGATTTTATGTAAATATTTAGCAGATTTTTTAAATTGGAATTGGCAACACTGCCAACATGTTAGTTATGACCTGCGCCGATTTCATGTTGCATGGTCGATGTATCTATTTTGATTTTGCGACTGTGTTAAATTTAACACTGGAGATATCAAAAAGAACTTCAGATATGCCTGTGGGTAACTCTGCTGAAAAAAGAAAACATTTATCATTATCTATAAAACAAAAAGTAGAATTACTTCAGAAGCTTGATCGCGGTGTGCCTATGTGGCAATTAACAGAAGAATATGGTGTTGAAACTACAACACNAATTAACAGAAGAATATGGTGTTGAAACTACAACACTTTAAGAAGCGTTTAAAGATGCAGTCTATTCTCATGCTCTCTCATTGTTGGAAAATCTTGTTCCCGGACCATTGTTAGAAGTTAGAAGGCGAACGCAATGATATTCCCTCATCAGGAAGATGGTTTTACACAGTTGGAAACATTGTTTTGTTAAATACCGCAGGTATTTATAGTTTTATTAACTCTAATAAATGTAGTGTTTACTTATAATGTGCTGTCCAAACACTTTTTTAATTTCTGCCTTCTATTTTTATGTTTTAAGTATGAGTAATTACTAGGGATGGGTCAAATAACAAAAAATATTAGTTCCGGTTCCGATTCTACAATTTAAATATTGGTTCCAGTATTTGGTTCTATTTTGAATACTTGTCTTTTGCTTGCAACTTCATTAAAACAATGCAGGTAAACTTCATTAAATGTTTTATTTAACATATGGAAGAATTGAACAACAAAGTATGAAGATAAGATTTAATGTATACAGATAAACTTGTATTAAATTTATNTAACATATGGAAGAATTGAACAACAAAGTATGAAGATAAGATTTAATGTATACAGATAAACTTGTATTAAATTTATGTAAGGTTAGTAAATATGTAACAAATTATTCTTTTTTTACATTAATATGTGGTGATTGTGATATGTTTGGAAAATACTTTAATTAAATAACTCTTGGTGCTAAAAGCCAAAACATTGTAAATTTATTGCTGTGTAGAAACGAGAACCGAGTAGTTATTAACTTAAAACTGGTTCGGAGTTAAACCTCAAGAACCGATATAAAATGGAACAGAAGAACTGAACCAACTCATCCCTAGTAATTACTGCTCAACTCATATGAAGCATGCTGGAAAATCCTTGTATCAGTTGTTTTTTTNAACCAACTCATCCCTAGTAATTACTGCTCAACTCATATGAAGCATGCTGGAAAATCCTTGTATCAGTTGTTTTTTTCAAGTAACACAGCCTGTGAATGTTAAAAAAAATTTAATATTTTTATCTTAATTGGATAAATACATAGCAAAATTTCATTAATAAAGCTAAACAATTGAAAAGGAGTCTAATAAATTTCTTAAGCCAAATGTAGTTGTGAACTACAGAGCTATCTGCCATCTACAAGACAGAATTGTCCCTTTATTCCAATTAAGTTTTCTAATTGCATTCAGATGCAGTTGTTTTTTCCCTTCTTATTTTGTCTTTGTGCAAAAATACATTTTCCACAGATTCTATGACTTTGCTTTGTAATGATTATAAAATGTCTGAATGTATAAAAATGTGTATGTAGGCCTGATGCACCATCTCTCATTTGGTGTGCTGTGGCGAGACAGTATCCTCCCAACATGTTTGTTTGTTTACATCTGAACTGAGTCAGAATATTTTAATTTTCACACATTTGTTTTGTTTCATTATTTTTCATTTAGTTTGGTTAGAATTGTATTTCTAGGAAAACATCTCTTAACTTTATTTATAATTTTATTTTGTTAAGTATTGTAATTTTGCTACAGAGTGCAGCTTAAATTCAGTAGTAAAAGTTAATGTAATTTTATTTTCTCTTTGCAGCAGCCTATTAAAAACGTATGATTGTAAGTTTGTTTTGCACATCAGAGAAATTAACTTTCACTATTTTTTTACCTTAGTTTGTGATAACAAAAAAAGACATTATCTTAGATTCTTTTACAGGTCATTATCCTTTTNTACTATTTTTTTACCTTAGTTTGTGATAACAAAAAAAGACATTATCTTAGATTCTTTTACAGGTCATTATCCTTTTGTGTGAACCCCGGGACTCTCAAACCAGACATGATGGAAGGCAGTCCATAGTAATTTTTGCACTGCAATTTCTCTGTAAAATTTTGCTGAGACTGCATAGCGTAAGCTTAGGAGAGGTGTTAAGAGGCACCTCAAAGTCCTGTAAATGTGTGTGGACATGCAAGAGTCCCAGAACACCAGATTTTAGAGTTTGAGTGGTTTTTTCCAACCGACGCTGTCAACTCCACTTCGGAACAATGAGTATTTCTAGAGACTTACATTACCATCTTATCATTCATCAATGCATTTTCTGGTTTTCTCATGAAGAGTAAATTATTTTCTGGAATTTATTACCAATAATTTTATTTTGAAGTTTTACTATTTTAACTACCTAGGACTTTCCAGAGGTCTGAGAACTTTTAAATATATTATGCAAGCTAACCGAGGTGTAATAATTTTCTGCAATTTTAATCTGAGACACTTATCATTTTTATCCAAGCCAGAAACTTCAGCATCAATTAATTTGTCATGTAATTTGAAATTTAATATGGTTCACAAAAGAGCAGGGTTATTTTAGTTAGTTAGATTGATTTTAATTTAATTCTCACAATAATTTTCCAATATCCTTTTCATTTGCAACAATGCCAGTATTTCCTTAAATAAAAATAATTCTCTAGTGAAGATGTGTTATGTTAATGTAGCACTTTCTGTAGTTAGCATATTTTATTGGTTGCTTTCATACAAAGGGTATGAAGTCTCATGTGCCTTGTGTTATTTCTGAGTGTGTTTTCTGTTTTAATTATCAGGGGTTTATTGCCTTTTTATGTTTCTTGTTTCATCTCTGTCTCTGCTGTTTAAAAGGAGTCAATTTGACATCTGGTAAGTTTTCATCCTATGTATTTATTCTATAAGGCGACGCACGCACGAGATAGCTTTCAGATTGCAAGGAGAAATATGTTGGCATCTGTCAAATACTCTTTCACACACTCTGCAATACTTCAATACATTTTCAGATCCAGTTTAAAATCACACAATTAACACACTCTTACCATAAATACATCCTGTTCCTTCCTACATTGACATATATTCCAATACAGTGCCAATGTAGCCCTAACAAACTACGGGGCGTGGGAGCGGGACGGAGATGAGCATACAGAAGAATACAATCAGTGATACCGACACTGCGCATGTGTCACGGCGGTTGTTATATTCCTTCCACTTTGAACCTATTTCCCCTTTGACAGCTCAGCTCAGACAGGCGGAGCAGAAAAACGGATGCGCCACTGCACGGTTCCTAAAGATGAACAGTGCTTTCGAACTCCATCATGGATGTTACGATTTTCAGCGACAACACTATCTTTTTTTGCACGCAACAAACGACAAAGGTTTGCTCTACGACCCTATAACAGTCTAAGGTTCCCGAGTATTAATTTTCTCACCTATAAACCACCATGACAATTCCCATTTTAGCCATGTTCACTCCCATAAAAATACTCTTTAAAGAGCAAAGTAGAAAGTGACAAAGTTATAAGTAAGTGTACCGTTCCTTAAATGCTTTTCATAGCCCAACCCCATAATAACACATTGAATAGTTTTCGAATAAAGGATGGATTTCCAAAGCTCTACACGTCTTTTCACACCCTACGTAGGAGGCACCTTTTAACTTGTAATTCAATTTATTGTGTATAAAATATAGGCTAGTTTTGATATTCATTTTTATGTAGGTAAAACAAAATGTATTCTACTTTGAAGGAACTGTACAAGCTCACATTTTTTTAACAAAAATCTGTGGAAAAAAAANGTAAAACAAAATGTATTCTACTTTGAAGGAACTGTACAAGCTCACATTTTTTTAACAAAAATCTGTGGAAAAAAAACCAGGATTTGTGTTTTAAGTTGTGTATATAATTTTTCACATGTTTATTCTTCATTTTTGCTGAAACTAAAAAATTTATTTATTACAGAAAGTATATGTAAATGTAGGCTAATTCTGACAAAAAAAATATAAATAAATTTATACAGGCAAGGAAAATATATATTAAAGTGCAATGTAAAAGAGCTCTTATTATTTGAAGTATCTGTGGGAAAAACAAATAAAGAACTGGTAATGCTTAATCTGTATAGGCCTGTATAGTTTTTCATATATTTTGTTTTTGCTAAAATATTAGGTTTACTATACTTTGTGTAAATGCCGGCTAATTTAGTAATTATGTAAACAAGTTTTTTTTATATTATGGGAATTGCCATGACAATACAATTTTCTAACAATTCTGTGANTATTCATTTTTATGTAGGTAAAACAAAATGTATTCTACTTTGAAGGAACTGTACAAGCTCACATTTTTTTAACAAAAATCTGTGGAAAAAAAAACCAGGATTTGTGTTTTAAGTTGTGTATATAATTTTTCACATGTTTATTCTTCATTTTTGCTGAAACTAAAAAATTTATTTATTACAGAAAGTATATGTAAATGTAGGCTAATTCTGACAAAAAATATATAAATAAATTTATACAGGCAAGGAAAATATATATTACAGTGCAATGTAAAAGAGCTCTTATTATTTAAAGTATCTGTGGGAAAAACAAATAAAGAACTCGTAATGCTTAATCTGTATAGGCCTGTATAGTTTTTCATATATTTTGTTTTTGCTAAAATATTAGGTTTAGTATACTTTGTGTAAATGCCGGCTAATTTAGTAATTATGTAAACAAGTTTTTTTTATATTATGGGAATTGCCATGACAATACAATTTTCTAACAATTCTGTGAATGTAACTGACAGTTTTTATTCTGTATTATATTGTTTGTAACACATTCAGTTTTTTTACATAATATTTAACCTAAACATTATAAGAGTTTATTATTATTAAAAACAGTTTTTTTATATAATGAGAATTTACATACAGCTATACTCATGCTTAAAGGTTCGGTTCGAGTTCGAGGATATTAATGACCAACAGTTTGAGTTTGGTTCAAACTTGAAAAATGCAGGTTCGGTACAGATAGGTAGTTTAATGTTGTAAACAATAACTAATTTTTTTTTGCCACTAGGTAAGCACTAGTGTTGCATGTGTACCTGATTTTCTCTATTTTCTAAGCTAAAATACCAAATAATTGCAATTATCATAAATAAAAAAAAAAATAACTACGTAACTAAGTAAAATCTTTCGCTTTTATTATTCATGTAGCTTAAAATTTTAATTAAAGTGACCTCTGTGCAACAGTGCGCGCACCTAGCGGTGAAAATTTTCCCTATGCCAAACTCTCCCATAAGAAAACTTGTTTTGTTCCTAACTTGAGTAGAATAAATCTTACCTAAGTGACTTGATAGGCTCACATGGCAACTGGTATAAATTAGCTTCCCTATGGAGTAGACTAAAAAACTAGTCAGAATACTGCCACTTGATTGGTAGGGCTGATAAGGTTTCAATGTCTGATGTATTTACTAACCAGCCTCCAAAATCTAGCTTAACTGAATGTGCTGTGAGGAAATCAATGCCTAAAATCAGTGGTCTAACTAGTCCTTTCACAATAAGAACTGCAACTACCTTTGCCCTAGATGTTACCCCTAAAATTCTTATCCAGGGTAAAGGTAAAATTAGTAACTGTACACTGGTGCTTCGACAGCCTCCTCCTCACTACAATACAACTAACCACTGCTCCGCTGTCAAGCAATGCAGATAACACAAATCCACAAATTTTTACAAGAATTTCTGGGCACAAAACATTCAGATTTCTGTTAGACACTTCCATAGGCTCACCATATAAACACAC